>PVLC010040860.1:0-13777 GCA_004027655.1 Graphiurus murinus
CTCCAGCCCCTCACGTTTAGCTTGTGGGCATTTTTGCTTGTTAGATGTGTTTCTTGCAGGCAGCATATGGATGGATTCTGGGTTTTGATCCATTTTGCCACCTTGTGCCTTTTTATTGGGGAATTGAGACCATTTATATTCAATGTGATTATTGAGAGATGGTTTTTGATTCCTCACATTTTGAGTTTTGACTTCTGTTTTCGGTGGATTTTATTCTTCTTTGCTTAGTTGTTTGCTTCCTGGAAATTTTTGTTTCTCTGGTTCTGACGTTTACTCATTAGTTTTTCTTTGTAGTTAATCTCTTTAAGTATTTTCTCTAGTGCTGGTTTGGAAGACATAAATTCTTTCATTTTCTGTTTGTCATGGAAAGTTTTTATATCCCCGTCAATTTTAAGAGAGAGTTTTGCTGGGTATGAGAATCTTGGCTGCAAGTTATTTTCTTTCAGGGTTTGGAATATGTTACTCAAGCCTCTCCTGGCTTTCATGACTTGATTTGGGAGGTCTGGAGTGATTCTAATTGGCTTGCCTCTAAATGTCACTTGGCCTTTTACTTTTTCTGCCTTTAAAATTCTCTCCTTGGCCTCTACATTGGTCAACTTGATTATTATGTGGCGTGGTGAGCCTCTTCTTTGGTCTTGTCTTGAGGGAGTTCTGTATGTTTCCTGCACCTGTGTGTCGACTTCTCTATGTTTGGAAAATTCTCTGATATTACTTCTTTGAAGAGATTGTTTATTCCAAAAGTTTCAACTTCTGATCCCTCTTCTATGCCTATTATTCTTAGGTTAGCTCTTTTAAAATTGGCCCAGATCTCTTTGATGTCCAATTCATACTGACGTATTTTTTTTTCTAAATTATGCACTATAGATTCGTTTTTGGCATGGTCATCTTCTAAGAGTGATATTCTGTTTTCCATGTGATCTAATCTGCTGTTTATAGTTTGAATTGATGCCTTCATTTCAGTTATTTCGTCTTTCACTTCCTTCAATGCTTCTCTTTGGTTCCTTTTCATGTCATTGAATTCTTTGTTTATTTGTTCTTTTATTTCTTCCTTTATTTCTCTAAAGCTCTGCCTACATTCTTTCTGAAAATCCTGTATTGTTTCTAGTATTAAAGATCTGAATTGTTCTTCTGGTAGTCTCTACCATTCTGGGTTGGTGATATCTGTTATTGAGGGGTTGTGGTAGCTCATTGTTTCTTTGTTATTTTTCCTTCCCGTGGTTCGCCTATTCTTAGATTTATATCTTTGCTGCTCTTTTAAGTTTTCACGTCCAATCTCTGTAGGGGGGGTTAGAGGTGTCTGAAGGTGTATACAGGGACAGGTTATAATCAGTGATAAAGGTTGGGTGAGAGGTCACAGTGATGAATGTAGGAATAGGGTAAAGAAGAGGTATGTTCCAGTGGAATAAGAGGTTGAGTGTGTTGCTGTGATATATTCTAAAGATTAGTGTTAGTAGATATGTCAGGAGATTCTGGTAATCAATATAGAGTTTTGAGTGTGGTAGTATGAGATGGTCTTGATATGAGACAGGAAAAAAAGAAAAAGAAAAAGAGAAGGGAGGAGGTACCATATTGATGAGAGGAATATAGGGGGGAGAGAAGGGGGGAAGCTTGTAAAAGGGAAAAGGAGGAGATTCAACAAGCTAAGCAAGTTAAAACAAAGCAAGCAATCATCCAAACAAACATAAGTTACTCAAGGCAATACAGAACAGAAACTGAGTAAAAACTGAAAAAACTTAACACCAAAAACAAAACAAAACAAAAACAAAAACAAAAAACTTGAAACGTAAAAACAGCAACCAACCACTAGAACAAACACCCTGCTAGTTCGTAAGTATGGAGCTTAAATTTTCGAGTGTGTCTGTGTCATTTTTATTTGCTGTCAGTGCAGGCAGGGGGTTTCATTGGTGCCTCTCCCGCTGCTCGCTTCTGTCTCTGGGCTCTCCACAGGGCCTGGCTGCGTCTCTCTCTCTGCCTTTGCTGATGGCAGGAGTGCAGTCTAAAAGCCAGGCCTTTTCAGATGCCCTATGTGCACCCGTAGAAGGGTGCCTGTGTCTATCCTTCTTATAGGGGGTCCTGCACCTCAGGGGCCCAATACCACTTACAGGTCCCTGCTCCTTGGATTTCCATTGTTGCCTGCTTCACCTCTGATCACTGGGGGCGCAAGAGGACAGTGGAGGTCTGGATAGCTGGCAGGATGTTGGCTGGGGGGGGCTGGCACACCAGGCGGCACCGGCCGGTTTGCGACGCCCGCTCCCTTGTTTTTACTGAGGTCTATGTCACTCCACACCAGGCCAGGTCATTGGGTCTGCTGAGATGCCTGTAGTTTTCGGCGTCTGGGTGACCATCACAGCTTCACATCCGGGTTCCGTAGAGCCCGGGGCCTGCACCGAGCTGCTGCTTGGCGGTTCCGGATCCCTGCTGCTTGGGCTGCTCCAAACTCTGGTCACTGGGGGCGCAGGTCAGTGATGGTCTGGCTAGATGGCAGGAAGTCGGTTGGGTGGGGCTAGCGGGGAAGATGGTGGCCGCTGTTTCACGGCACGCAGGCTCCCCCCAGGTCCTCCTGGACTCTGATCCTCAGCTCTAGTTTCACGCTCAGGCTTCCACTAAGAAGCTGTGTTCATGGCTGTCTTATTTCAAGCTCTTCTGGGCAGTCACTGTTCTGCGCTGAGGCAATGTGCTGGGACTGATTCTCGGGAGCTTATGCTCAATGCCCCACGCGTTCTGGTCGCTGTGGGTGAGTGGAGAATCTCCACCTGGGAACGGCGTGGGGTCCTGGGGGTGCTGTGTCCTGGAGTTTGCTGCTCTCAGCATCTGGGTGGTCCCCACGGCTCCTAGTCCTGTTTTTCCACAGCCTACTTCTTCACTGGGGAGTCCGGCGGCGATCTGCCCCGGCAGAGCCGGATGGGGATCCACAGCGAGTGCGGGTTCGCTGCTTAGTGGCGTCCCTTGTTGTCCCTGCTCTGCTTCCTTGATCTTCTTTATTTGTTTGTGGTTCAAATTTCGCTTTTTTTTTTCTTCTGTTAAAAAGCTCTTTTTATGGTAAATTTAGATCCAAATCACAGTGTCTGGGGAAAGTTGTTTCACTCAGTCGCCATCTTGGATCCTCCTCTCAAGTTAGTATTTTTTAATTTATCTCTCTCTCTCCTTTTCTTTTGGTGCTTGAGATTGAAACCAGGGGCATTCTATTTCTGAGCTATCTCCAGACCCTTTTTTTTTGAAACAGGATTTTGCTAAGTTGCTGAGGGCCTCATCAAGTTTCCGAGGGCCTCGGTAAGTTGCTGAAGGTCTCAGTAAGTTGCTAAGGCTGGCCTGGAACCTGTGATCCTCCTGTCTGAGCCTCCCAAGTACTGGGCTTACAAGTGTACCCTACCATACCTGGTTCTCTTTCCTTTTAAGGGAGAGAGCTAGTCCTAGGAAATACCACGAGGGAATGGGAAGCAGGGTAAGGAAGAGAGGAAGGACATTAAGAGGACCACAACTGAGTAGATGAGTAGCTATTGGTAGCTGGGCCTCCTGCACCTGGAACCTTCTAAGAGGCTGTGGCTCTCACTCAGAATCATCTCCTTGAGGAAAGAGCGAGGACATTAAGACACTTATCCACCAATCCCTGGCACTCACCAGCTGAGGGCCCCTCCCAGGGTGTACATTCCTGGTCTCCTGTCAGCTGCTGTCTGAACACACTGCTATGACTCCTTCTGGAGACAGCTGCTGGAAGCTCTGGTGTGCGCTGAAATTGTCTGCATGTGATAAATAGTCAAAGCCTACAGGCTGGGCAGTCATCACCTTGGCATTGGGCATAGAGCAGCAGAGCCAAGACTCAGGACTTTCAATATTCACATTAAATGTCACAGTCTCGACTCACTCTGTCACAGACAATACCCTTTTCCCCTCCCTGATGTGCTCCTTCCTGAGGTTTCTCCAAGAACTCTAGTAGTGTTGCTGCACCCTAGGATGCAGGCCTAATTGATCATCTACTATTGGCAGAAATCCAGGAAACTTTCTCAGTCTACCAATAATCCTTGTTTGTCGTGGTTGTTTGGTAGCTTCTGCCTTTATGCTGTCAGAATGTGGATATCAGGCCACCAGTGGCATGCCAGCCCTTGGCTGGAAGGTCAGCACAGCACTGAAGTCCAGGAACCTGGCAGCTTGGGTGATCTATGCTGCTCATTAAAGAAGAGAGTTTTGGTGATTCAGGTCACTGACACCATCAGTGCTCCTGAGTCAGGAGTGAAAGTCTTTGTCTTCAATTGCTTTGCTCATTTAAAGTGATTCAAAGCCTTCCCAGAGCTGAGAGTCCCTATGTTACCAGCTCTTTTTAGGTCTTGAGTAGACATGTTTCCCCAGGTGCCCAGCAGTTAATGAGTCTGAGGGGTGTCTAGTCTTGGTTGCTGGAGTGAGGACTTCCCCTACCTCTGTGTTCCTGCTTCTGAGATCAGATGTGGTCCTGGCTCCTCGCACCCAGGCCTGACAGTCCTCTCCTGCCCTGGGAGCATGGCATCACTTCTGAGTAAACCTCCACCTCCTCTGAAGGTTCTGTATCTCAGAGAGATGATCTGGAAAAGAAGCATGCTGGAGACACCTATCTTAACCCATACTCTGAGACCAAGTCTTCCTGTTCCTTTTGCATGGACTGCTTCACTCTTATCCATAAAGCTCTTTTTTTTTCTTTTTTGGTACTGGAAGTTGAACCCAGGGACATTCTAACCTCTGAGCTACACCACAGCTTTTTTTTCTTTTCTTTTGAAACAGAGTCTTGTTAAGTTGTTGAAGCCAACTGCAAACCTGTGATCCTCCTGTCTCAGCCTCCTAAGTGCTGGGATTACAGGCTTGTGTCACCATACCCAGAGCTTTACCCAGTAAAGTTCTAAGATGATGAGAGAGCCTGGGAGTTTAGGGTGAACATGGGGAATGTGGCAGTAGATAGATAGAGATGTGAGTTGAGACCCCTCAAGAGATTAAATAAAGAGAACATTAGAACAAAAGCTGGAAACACACAGAAGGAAAGGCAGAGACAGAAGAAAGAAAGAAGAAAAGGAGAAAGCACATACATGTGAAAAAAATCTTAACATCCACAAAGGAAACACATAAAGCAGTTCACAGCGTTATCTATGTCTGCAGAGAGCCACCCAAGGAAAATAAGTGCTCGCATGTGTGTGGTGGGACATAAGCATTGTTTCACCATTGCCACTATTCCGGCAGACCAGCTGTATTCTTTAGTAAGCAAAATGTAGATGGCTCCCTTTAAGAATTCTGCTATGGTGATTTCTATATATCGAATATGTTGTATTTTGCAACATTTTTCTTTTTAGAGCATACCTTTATATACCAACTTCTCCCTTCTCCTTGAGCTGAGATAGTTTGTTAACTTTTTTACTCCTGCTTGTTTTCTATTGAAGTGATTAGAAGAGCTATTAGTATGCCCAGCTCTACACATTAACAGCTAGGAGTAAGACCCAACCAGACATTGTTAGTGGTGCATATATCCCTATGACATCTCTGTTTTGTCACTGTAGAGTGAATCTCTAGAACACACTGACATACTATGTGCAGCTTAGTGTCAGTAGAGGCTAACTAGGCAAATAAATGTCACCATGTTTTCTATGAATGCTGCAGGAATGTTTGCAGTCCTTTGATCTGATCATCCCCTGGGCTTATTATAGCACTCAACGAATTCACTGCCTTTTCTCTGTCCTGCAAGCATTAAGACTCTCTTTTTCAGAGCAGTGCTATTCTGTATTCAGTTTAAAGAGGGAGTCTGACCATTTTATTGCTTGTGGCATTATATTAACTCTAGCTTTTTATGAGAAACAGGATGGAAAAGATGATCTACAATTCTGTCATAGATCCTGGATTCAAGAGTGACAGTTTTAGTTTCCTTGCCAGACGATACTGGTTGTCTTCTTTCACCTGCCCGCACCAATTCATTCAACATATCCTTCTTGCACATCTGTTATTGAGGGCATAAACAATGGTTTGCTGGTTGTTTCATCCACATATCCTATTCTAAGAGCAGCAAGGACCTCAAATATAATATACACATCAGAGCACATATTTGTCAAAAAAAAAATCAGAGTCCTTAGAAAGGGCACAGGTCACAAGTGTGACTGGCTTCACCTTCAGAGGGTGCTTTTGGGCAAATGAGATAAAGATCTGACCATGTTACTTTTGTGTAATGAAGATATTTGTCTTTAAAAGCCATGCTACAGTTTGCTGGTGTAGCTTGTAAGCATGAAGAAGGATGGGTGCTTTCATAAGCTGTGCTGGACATGTTGAGTTCAAGTCCAAACGTATGTGCTCCTCTTCAATATTATTTCATTTGGCCAAAATATGACAAGTATGGAAAGTTTCTCCACACTGCACTTGTAAAACCTCACTTAAGAGCGATAATTCCAATGCAAAAGGGCCTCCGGTACACGCTTCTGCTTTGTTCATGAATGAACTCAGATGCATGCTGATGATAAAAGAAAAAAATAAAAGAGGTTCTAAGACTAATTTTTCCTTTAAATTGGAAAAAATCCTCACATACATTTATGAAAGTTATGATATTGGCCTGGTTTAGAGATAGTTGGAGAACCTCAAAGCTGGATTGATATATGAAATGGCAGATTAGATATTGCAATTGAGGTGGAGTTTATCACCCGCCTAACCAAGCCTATGTCAGAGACCTTCAAAAGAATTGCACATAGTTTTCACAAATCACTTTCCTGCCAAAAAGCTCTGAGCTGGAAGGAGCTAAATATTCAGGTCCATAACTCTAGCACTGAGTTCTCACCCTCCAGGAGACCTTCAAAACTTGCTCTATCATGTTTCATCCGTGTTCATTTCAGGTCCTTCCAAAGATCTCATTTCCTTCTCCAGGTACCCATTGTCACTTGGACTCTTTTCTTACATTGGTGCATCTTTTGATTCCTCTCTTCCCTCTCAAGTCCTTCCTCTGTATCCAGTTTACCTTTTGGCTAAGAGACTTTTGCATCTCTCTAAGTCCTGTTTTCCATTTGACACCCTAACATCTCAGTTCCTTGATAGTGTAAACCACAGATTCATCCCATACCTACAGCCTAAATGTCTTCACTAGGAAACTTGCCAAATTAAAATTGGGGGGTTTTAGCACCACACCTTCTAATGACTCCCAATTCTCCACAGGCTCATGGGCACACCTGCCATCACTGCCTCAGGTCTTCAACTCATCATGACCTTCACGCCAGCCATCTCAGCACTTTCTCTCTGTGGTCATTTCCTTTACCCACCCTCACTTTCCTTCCTGACTGTGTTTTAGGTCATCATTTATTCGATATCACATTCAATCAGATGCTTTGATACCTGCCTGGAAAAACTTCGACTATCTCCATTCATGTCACCCAATGTTGTGAGAAAACTATAAAGCAATTCTCTCCTTTTGTTTTGAAACAGGGTCTCATAAAGTTGCAGAGGGCCTCACTAAGTAGCTGAGGCTGACCACAAACCCAGATCCTCTGGTCTCAGCCTCCCAAGTACTGGGATTACAAGAGTGAGCCACCACACCTGGCTAGAAATTCTCTCCTTTGAGGATAACATTCCCTATGACCTCTGTCTCCTTACACCTTCCCCTGTTCTACATATTTAGTCTCAGTTGAAAACATGCTTCATGTTTCATAGAAAAATCAGATGCCATTGAACAGACTTTTGAGTTCTCTCCACAATACAATCTAAATGTCAATCTTTATCTGTATCCGTCTTCTCATCTTCCTTCCTTTCATTACAGATTTACTAAACCTAAACCTTTTCTCTTTTCACTAGGTCCCATTTCTCCTCCCTTCTGTGCCTTGCCTTCCCGCTATCCTTTTTTTTTATTTTAACAGTACTAGGGATTGAACACAGGGGCATTCTACCTCCAAGCTAAACCCCCAGCCCTATTTTTTATTCTTTATTTTGAAACCGGGTCTCACCAAGTTGTAGAGTGCCTCACTAGGTTGCTGAGGCTGGCTGTGAACCCTGATCCTCTGGTCTCAGCCTCCCAAATGCTCGGATTACAAGCATGCACCACCACACCTGGCTTCCCTCTATCCTTCTATACCACACACACACACACACACACACACACACACACACACACACACACACACACAAATTGAAATTCCAGACCTAAAAAGCACATTAACCAAAATGAATAATTCACTTGGTGCACTTAATAGCATGTTGGAGATGACAGAATAGAGAGTCAGCAAAACTGAAGACAGATTAGTAAAAAAAAACATACAATCTGGAGAACACAGAGGACAAAGATTGATGAAAAATGAACTGAATCTTGGAGACCCAGAAGAAATATCAAATGGTCTAATATAAGTAAAATTAGCGTCCAAGGAGGAGGAGAGAATATGCAGCAGAAAAAATAATTGAAGAAGTAATGGTCTAAATTTCCCAATGTTAATTTTTAAAAAAT
The DNA here is from genome assembly GCA_004027655.1 of Graphiurus murinus. NCBI lineage: Eukaryota > Metazoa > Chordata > Mammalia > Rodentia > Gliridae > Graphiurus > Graphiurus murinus. The sequence goes on from PVLC010040860.1 coordinate 8,420, forward strand.
CAACTTAGACATTCAAGAAACTCAGTGAGCCCCATTTCGAAAACACTCAAGAAACCCACACCCAGGCACTTCATGTCAATCTGCCAAAGACCTAGAATATAGAGATAATTATTTATTTTATGTATTTATTTTTCTGGTACTGGGATTGAACGCAGAGGCAATTCTACCTCCGATACACTCCAGCCCTTTTTTATTTTTAAATAGGATCTCACTAGCTTGCTGAGAGTCACTAAGTTGCTGCAGCTGGTCTTAAACCTGCAATCCTTCTATCTTAGCCTCCCAAGTACTGGGATTACAGGCATGTACCACCATACTTGGCAAGAGATAATCTTGAAAGCAGCCAAAGGGAAACATATTGCATAGAGAATGATAGTATGAAGATGGATGAATACCATAAAAAAATAGAGTCCAAGAGACAATAATATCACAAATGATATAGTGGACGGGGTGGGGGGAGAGATTGAAATTTAAGGAGATACCAAAACTTACCCAGTATTCTATGTATTATTTATCTACTGAATATCATATTAAAAAGTGAGTGTGGCAAGAAACGCTTTGGGTGTGAATAACATGGAGAAATTTGTGAAGCAGAATGAATAGGAGCAGGCAAAGAAATGGTTGGGAAATTATAATTATGTCATATAACCCAAAAAAGCAGCTTATGAAGGAAGAAGTCATCTGTTTCAATGCTGCAATGTTGTCAAAGTAAACATATGAAAGTGAAAACTACTGGAGGAATAAATACATTTTTGGATAAATTAAAGATGAGAATTAGTTAGGCCTAGGTGGCACATGCCTATAATCCCAGTACTTGAGAGGCTGAGACAGGAGGATCACTGGTTGAAGGCCAGCCTCAGCAACTTAGTGGGACCCTGCTTCAAATAAATAAATAAATAAATAAATAAATAAATAAATAAATAAATAAATAAATAAATAGGGCCGGGGGTGTAGGTGTGCCTTAGAGGTAGAGTGTCCTTGTGTTTAGTCCCCAGTAATACACACACACACACACACACACACACACACACACACACACACACGTGAGAATTTGTAGCCAGCAGAACTGTGCCATAAGAAAAGCTAAAAGATTCAGCCGGGCGTGGTGGCGCACGCTTGTAATCCCAGCATTCGGGAGGCTGAGACCGGAGGATCTGGGTTCGCGGCCAGCCTCACCTACCTAGTGAGGCACTCTGCAACTTAGTGAGACTCGGTTTCAAAATAAAGAATAAAAAATAGGGCTGGGGGTATAGCTCAGAGGTAGAATGCCTCTGAGTTCAATCCCCAGTACCGCAAAAAAAAAAAAATAAATAAATAAATAAATAAAAGAAAAGCTAAAAGATTCTCAAAAAGCTGATCTCCTGGAAGTAGATAGTAGACAGTGATTATTGTAGCTGGGAAGGATGAGAGAAAAAGAGATGAAGAGAGAATGGTTGACCTGCATGGGGATGCAGCTGGATAGGAGGAATAACTTCCAATTCTCTATAGCCCTGCAGGATAACTATGGTTGACAACAACTAACTGTGTAGTTCAAAATAGCTTGTAGAGAGGACTTTGAATGTTCTAGACACAAAGAAGTGATAATGTTTGAGATGATGGATGTGTAAATTACCTTGATCTGATCCTTGCACATTCTATATAGATATTGAAATGTCACACTCTACCCTCTAAATATTTATAATTACTATGTGTGAATTAAAAATATACATCAGAAAGAAAGAAAGAAGGAGAGAAAGAAAAGGAGTGAAAAAAAGGAAAGCTAAAAGCTTCAGGCTGAGAGAACTAAAATTGTGGAAATGTGAATTTATACAATGGAAGGCAAAACACAAGAAAAGACCAATTTGCAAACACATGGTTTTTCCCTTCTAATTTTCTTGAAAGGCACCTGACTATTTAAAAGTAAACACAATACAATTTTAAGGTTCAGTTTATAATGGATAAATGTTGAAGTAAAAGTCAGGAGAACAATGGCACAGAGGACAGAGGGAGGTCTGCTAGAATTATACCACTGTAAAGTTCATGTTTGTGATTGAGAGACCGGAACAGGAAATAGCAGGTAAGGAGCATGAAGTGTCAGAGGTGAGCGAGAAGTGATGGAATATAAACGTTAATGAGCAGCCAGAGTTGAAAGCCCTCTTCCAAACCCTCTTCTAAACTCTTTCCCAGATGCTTTGATCTATTTCCAAAGCTTTAAAAGTCATCTTTATATTGCTATACTTTCAAATACATACTTTTAAAGTGAATTAATGAATAGGCTGAGCCGGCATAGAACACTGTCATCTCTTTCCCTTCCTGGCTATTGCATTTTCCCTCTGTTAGAATCGCCCTCTTTAGTCTATGAAAGAATGAGATCTTTCTAAACAAACACCTTTGATGTTTTCTCTAAAAACACAACAAAGCAAAACAAAACAGGTTACATGGAAACCACATTGAAAAACAGTAGTGGAGAAAGGTGGACAATGATTCTCTTTGGTCTCCCTCAGATTTTTATTTGTTCAAGATTTATGAATTAGTAATTATTTCCATGAGTGCACAAAGGTTTATAGTTAGAACCACTGAATTCAATTAACTACTGAGACAACCTGGAACATCTATTTTTTTTTTTTAAAGTTTAACCATAAGAAACTCTCACTAAAATTTTATTCTATAGAACCTGACTTCTAGGTGTTCTCTTTATGCTTCCAAGATAGTAAATCTAGTAATGGTTTATTCATTCAATACATATTTATTGAATGCCTACTGACAGTGCTCTCAGGTGTAGGGCGTATAGCAATGAACACGTCAAAGTCCTTGCTTTATGGAATTTATCTTTAATACAGGGAGCTGGTAAGTAAGCAGACAATGCAGGAAGAGACATTGCTGGGAAGAAAATATAAAGCAACAATAGAGGAGAGGAGTTGGTGTGGGTGATGGAGGGGACCTGTTTTGGAAAGCAGGTCCAGTGCCTCTTTAGAGGATGCCACTTTGGTCAAAGGCCATTCAATTGTTTTCTCTTGAAATCTGCTTCATCTTGTACTTTGTTTCCAGCACTCATGTGTTGGATTCTCTGGAAGCAGAGGCTGAAATTGACTTTGAGGTGTGTGGTGTTAATTACAGATCAATACCTGTGAAACAAAGGGAGAGAAGGCAGGATTCTGCAGAAGAGGATGGAAAAGTGTTATGCCTGACTCAGGCTGTGTGTGTGTGTGTGTGTGTGTGTGTGTGTGTGTGTGTGTGTGTGTGTGACTAGGGATTGAATCCACCCAAAGGCATTCTACCCTTTAGCTATACTCCCAGCCCAATTTTTAAATTTTTTTTTTTCTGAAACAGGGTCTCACTAAGTTACTGAGGCTGGCCTTGAATCTGTAATCCTCCCTGTCTCAGACTCCCGATTACAGAGATTATAGGTGTGTGCCACCAAGCCTGGGTGACCCAGGTCCTTTATATTTATTTATTTATTTATTTATTTATTTATTTATTTATTTATTTATTTATTTATTTATTTATTTTTTGTGGTACTGGAGATTGAACTTGGGGGCATTCTACCTCTGAGCTACATCTCGAGTCCTGTTTTTTTATTCTTTTTTTTTTTTTTTTGTGGTACTGGGGATTGAACTCAGAGGCATTCTACCTCCGAGCTATACCCCCAGCCCTATTTTTTTTATTCTTTTATTTTGAAACCGAGTCTCACTAAGTTGCGGAGGGCCTCACTAGGTAGCTGAGGCTGGCCACGAACCCGGATCCTCCGGTCTCAGCCTCCCGAATGTTGGGATTACAAGCGTGCGCCACCACGCCCGGCTTGTTTTTTTATTCTTTATTTTGAAACAGGGTCTCACTAAGTTGTGCAAAGCCTCACTAAGTAGCTGAGGCTGGCCACGAACCTGTATCCTCCAGTCTCAGCCTCCCAAGTACTAGGATTACAAGTGTGCATCACCAAGCCTGGCTTCCAGGCCCTTTTTTTAAAAAAAGCATTTCCTGAAAATAGCTTTGTTCATTCATTGACCCAAATAATCCATACACTGCTAAGTAAATTATTGAACAAATATTTAATGAATACTAACTGTGAACTGTGTACAATGGTAAGGATGGTGTGGGAAGGAGAAGTAAGTTTATACCCTCCTAGAGCCTTCAAGTCCAACATGATATAGGTATATGTGAATAATTTCAATTCAACGTGGAAATTGTATTAAAGGGGGTTCAGAGTATATCAGGGGGGGCAGTTAAGTGCTTTACTTGGAAGTATATTTTGTTGTTAACTGACCTGGTAGGCTCATTGGTATGCAGTCTTCTTAAAAAATCAAGTATTCTACTAGAACAATATATTTTGGAGGAGGCAGAAAGTTGATAAGCCCTGCCCTCGCAATTTCCCCTATCTAGGACATCTCTTCTGCACAGGACTCTGGGGCTTCTGCTGATTTGCTTTTGGAACACTTGGAAAGATAATGAGTGAGTCAAACTTTCTTGCAGGTGAGAGACTAGGGCTTGTATTCATTTTGTATTTAAGTCCTCATAGTTTCAGCTGTACACAATGCATAGGTGATTTCCCTGCCCAGAAGACATTTCTGTGTAAAGAAGCAGTGCATAGATGCTTGGGAGATATTTATATACTACAATGCAGCATATCTATCGTGTGTGTGTGTGTGTGTGTGTGTGTGTGTGTGTGTGTGTGTGTGTGTTACTGTGGATTGAACTCAGGAGCATTCTACCTCTGAGTTATAGCCCGAGTCCTATTTTGTTTTTTATTTGGAAACAGGATCTCACTAAGTTGTAGAGGGCCTCACTAAGTTCTGAGGCTGGCTGCGAACCTGAAATCCTCTTGTCTCAGTCTCCCAAGTACTGGGATGACAGGTGTGTGCCACTGCTCCTAGCTTTATAATATATTTTTATTCAACTAATGTGTACAAGTTCTGTTAAAGAGGACTATAGAGAGCTCTTCATAACCAGAAATAAATCTTGAAATTCTAAAAAAAAATGGGAAAGAAAAATACCCTGAAAACAAAAGAGGTAGAATAAGCAATAAGCCTAGGAAGAGAACTATATAAAGTCTGCATTTGAAAAATCCAGATGCTTTAGATGAACTGGAAGTGGGTGTTGGTATCTCTGGCGTACTGTTGTACCCAGTCCAGGAAAAAGTTTACTTTTACCTGGAAGAATGATGTAAAAATTGAGAGAAATAAGTTGATTTTTTTTTGTATGGATAGGCATAATGTAGTTACAAGGAAAAGTACAAGAATAAAGCTTATCCTGATTCAGTCTTCTTGGTCCTTTTCAATAGTACTTTTAAGTCTTCTAAAGGCTCACAGGAATAGCGTTTGCAGGTGTTTTTAGCATCTGGAGGCTTATTCTTGATTTCAGGACCCTGATTCTGTTAAGTCTCAAGAG
>PVLC010040861.1:0-13628 GCA_004027655.1 Graphiurus murinus
ATAATCAAGAAGTGCTCTGTTAGCTGTGTCTGGAATGAGCAGCTGAGCTCATGCTGACACACCTGTTTCAGAGGAGTCAGCCTTCTGTCCTTGGTCACCTAGCTGGCCACTCCTGCCCAGCCAGTGGTGAGAATCCCTGGTCCAGGCCACAGGTGTGCTGAGTGAAGCCAGGCCCGGGGGGCCCAGGGCACTTCAGCCTTGGCTCTAGCTATAGACTATGGGCATGTCTCTGAGTGCTGTGTGGTGAGTATGGAAACACCCTGTATTCTAAAGAGGCTGTCTTCCTAAAGAACCATCGATGCATCTATTGTCCATGTTTTGCTTCTTTCAAAAAGTTTTTAAAGAGCTGAACAATGACTTAAAGGTGCATGTATCTTTTTTCCCTTAAGATAGACTAAAATATTTATAACATTGACTTACAGAGGGTGTGTGTGTGTGTGTGTGTGTGTGTGTGTGTGTGTGTGTGTGTTATTGGAAATTGAATCCAGGGATATTCTACTTCTGGGCTACACTCTTAGGCTTACTGTTTATTTTGAAACTGTTCTCCCTAAGTTGCTGAAGTTCTAACTAAGTTGTTGAGGCTGCCCTTGAACTTGCAATACTCGTGGTCCTGTCTCAGACCCCCAAATATTAGAATTACAAGCATGCGTCAACACACCAACTGGCTTACAGAGATTTAAAATATATTTCAACCTTAGTTTTACTAAATTTTTTTAAAGTATAGGCTATTTTAAATATCCTTTCTTAAGGTTTTGTTCATACTCTTTCCTCGTAGATTCTGGAAAACTGTGACTACAATCTGAACCCCTTGATACATAAAGTGAAATTCACTTATTTTGACAAAGTACATACATGGCAATTGATCAACTATTTATTTCACTTGGGTTGATTACTCTAGGGTCAACCTAAAAAGTGAGGGAATATCCAACAGGAACCAGAAGGCGAGCATAAGTCAAGGTCACTTCACTCAGCTTGGATCACAGGAATGAGACCCTCACTCTTCCCTCAGCATGGATCAGAGGGAAGACTAATAACCACCTCCCCATTGTCACTGTGAATGGATTGATTGGCACAAAGCAGAATACAATGCTCTAAGAGTGAAATGTAACAGGAGAAACTAAGTTTAGTATTGCAGGGAGCTATAGTAATTGCTTCTTCCTGAAAAATATTTATCATATTAATGCCCACCATGAATTATCGGAATGTTCACTAAGGTCATAATTGCAGCTGCTTTTCTAAAAGTTGTAGTAGAAGATTGTCTAAAGTGTCAGTATGCAGTACTGATTGATAAAAAACAACAAACAAACATCTATTTTCTATACCTTATGGGCCTTGGGTTTCTACACTAAAAGAAAACACAGATTACTCACACTTCCTAATAATCCCACTGGATGTAGAAAGTACATAAAACTACTCTTTCAGGAACTGAGTCTCTGAAATAAGGACAATAGTAAACGAATTGATAGAAATGTTGGAACATTATAAGTACTTGGGTAGATGCAGAGAGCTATCTGAAGAGTAGTATGTATAAGATGAAAAAAAAATGTTCAACTTTTAAAATAACGGGCCAATCAAAATAAAAATTCATTTATTGATAAATGCAATTTTCTAGCAGAACAGGAACACTGCCTTTCCATGAAATGCTTTTAGCAGAAACCATTAAGATGGTGGCGGTATCCACGACAAGAAATGGTTTCTGGGGAGAAAAGAGGGTCCACTCTCCCTGACTATTGCCTAAAGAAAACATGTTTCCCCAAGAGATAACATTTGGGCAGTCTGCGGCCTGGAATGGTGAGCAGGAACACATCCTTGCACATGTCTGTAGCTGAGCAGGGCAGTGAGATCTCCTGTTCCCTGCCTGGTTTAGGAATGGCAGCTACTCATCTCAAAAGCTGGGTTTAAAGGTCACTACTTCAGAGAGACAGTCTTGCTGACCCCTCTGTAACACTGTCCCACCTTCTCCACCACCCATAAGCCTCCTAATCTTCTTATTAGAAGCATTAGTTACAATCTGAAGGTTCAACTCCCTGGTGTCATCTGTCTGCAAGCCCAGGCAAGAGAGGTCCAGCCTGACACTTTCTTGATTGGGTTCTCCACAGGGGGCACAACACAGGGCCTTCATGGATATTTGTTGAATAAACAAAGGAAGAACCGAAGCATTTGCAAACAACCCCAAGAAAGACCACTTTGTGCTTCCTTATACTGAGGGTTCATGCAAACACTTTCTGGTAACCAGGAGTGTGCAATGCATACATACTGGGTACTGGTCACCAGCAGCATGTCGCTGAACAGGAAGAGGTGGCGCTTCTTCCTTCTCCATCCGCTTCTGAGCACCACAGGGCCATGGATCAGCGGAGTTGGGATCCCATCCTGTGATGCCATCTTCTCCATGTTGGTTTCCACCTCAGAGGAAAGACTTTTCTTGCTGCACATTAAACACCATGGAATGGATAGTTAGTAGTAAAATACAGGATAGAGATTTACGCCAAATTTCAAGGGCGACCCACTATAAAAATTATATTCTCAAATCCTCAAAGAGGCTTCCTCACTCAAACTCAGGAATCATTGAATTATTATTCTAAAACCTAACAGAAGAGATGAGATCACTTAGGAAACTGGATACCAGTCAGGAACAGAGGCATGGAGCATACTAACTCATAGAGATGGGCGAGGAGATTCAGCAGAGCACTTTGTGAGCCATCAGAGGAGAGAGGGCAAAGGCCACAAGCTGAGGTGCTACAAGAAGAAAGTGACCAGCCCTGCCAGGTGCTGAGCAGGGGCCAAGACAGGTGACCACTAGAAATAGTCACTGCCTTCAGAACGTGCAGGCCCTCGATGACCCTAACAAGAAGGGCTCTGATGGAATGATGGAGGAACACTTGTGGAACCTGTGGTGGATGGGCTGCCCCAAAGACCGTCACAGCCTGATCCCTTCAACCCAACACAGGGCAAAAGAGGGTTTGCAGATGGAACTAATGTTACAAACCAGAAAACTCGGTGGGCCCAACCTAGTCTTAGCTTCACATAGCCTTATCCAATGGAGTTAGAGAGACCTCTTCAAGTCAAGGAGCCCTCATGTGTGAGAGACACTCAACCTAATATTGCTGGCATGAGCCACAGGGAGGACACAAGAAGAAGAACAGCTAGCCACAGGAGCAAAGGCCAGGCGAGCCCGGCAACTGCCAGCAAGGAAAGGGAACCTCAGGACTGCAGCCCCGAGGTCCCAAAGTCTTCAAGCCCCTCAATCTGCCTCACAGAGCCCAAGTAGAGGATCCAGTTGATCCCAAGAGCACACTGATGTCCTATTGTTTTGTTTTTGAGAAACAGGTTCTCTCTAGGATGTTGAGAGACTACCTGTGTTGCTGAAGTTGTCCTCAAATATGTGATCCTCCTGTCTCAGTGGCCAGAGTACTGGGATTAGAGGACTGGGCCATAATTCCTGACCAAAAGAATTCTTAAACTGTCAAGTTCTCCATATATACTTGCTGCTAAAGTAACTCTGTTTAAAAGTGATGGCGACATCGTTCAAGAAATATTTCCATAGCCGGGTATGGTGGTACACACCTGTCATCTCAGAGTTTGGGAGACTGAGAAAGGAAGATCACCTTTCAAGGCAAGTCTCAGCAATTTTAGTCAGACTCTTAGCAACTTAGTGAGACCCTGTCTCAAAATAAAAATAGTAAATGGGCTGGGTTGTAGCAAGGAAATAAAATACCCCTGGGTTCAATCCCCAGTACCAAAAATAATTAATTTTAAAAAATAAAGGTTTCCACAACATTTTTGAGGCAAAAATAAAATCACATTTTCTAAAGTTTATTCTTGTTTATATCTTTTAAAAGTGTATTTCTACCCAATTACCTAATGAAAATTTCTAAGGACCTTATATACTATTTGAGGAACACTCAATAGATATGATAGTTTTTACTCACCAGGCATTTGAAATCTGGTTAAAAAGAAAAACGAAACACAAGACAATTTGTGGCCCAGCATATGTAAAACAAAATATATGAATAGTTCAAAAGAACTAGATGCCTTTTGGTTACCAGGACATTTTAGATAATTAAGGAGTCTGGGAAATTGATTCTCATATTATCTAAGTCAATATTCAAATTTTGAGGTAAAGTTGCTAAAGAAGACCAAATAATACTGGAAACATCAAAAAGTTTCTAAATACTAGGTGGTTAGGTATTTGGTTGAGCTATGACCAATTTCTAACATAACCCTGTGTTCAAAGTAGGTAAATCCTCGTAGACTAAACAGAGCATGAACCTCTCTCATGTCTAGGGAACTCATTGTCATAGACCTTCAGAAACCTACAGAGATTCTCTCCCTGGGAATACAGAGCCTGTTCCCCAGAGGTCAACCGCCTTAAGCTGGGGAAGATGAGCAGCTTTTTAGGCCATCAATTAAGTTGATCTGAAGTTCAGAATTCGCTCATGTTTCATAGAGAAAAAACAAAGCACTTCCTGGGCCCACCACTCGGCTTGAATATCCCAAACAGTGTATTAAACACTACCTTGTGCAGAAAAGCCTCCTATGGAGAGGTTTCCGATGAATGGGAACCTCTTTTCTCTTCATGTCTTGGGACTGAAAACGAATCATGTCTGCAGCGTTCGGTAGATCACTACGGACTGAGCCCTGGAGCCCCAGGATTCTGCCCTGGCCAGTGCTGCTCAGCATTGTGATGTCATGGTCTCCAGGCTCATGCCCTAACTGACCAGTAGACATAACTGCCTCCCTGGTTTGCCGCTGTCATTTGACTTTTTAAAAGTAACCTGGTCAAATAGGAGATCGTTGGGGATCGTGGGAGATCGTTGGAGATCCTTGTGGATTCACACATGCAGTCCCAAGAAATAATATTGAGAGATCCAATCAATCTAGTATCCTTTTCGGCTCTATAGTAACATCTCCCAAAACTACAATATGATATCATAACCAAATACGGTAGTCTGTTTTCTGTGGCTGCACCCAAATACTTCAGGCTGGGCTCTTCATAAAGAAAAGAGATTTGTTTAACTTGAGGTTATGGAGGCTGGACATCCCAGATCAGGCCGTCCCATCGGTGTGGCCTCTGCTGAGGCCCTGGGCTGTCACAATTCATGGCAGATGGTCTCACGGCAGAAGTGTGAGAGGTCACAGGGTGAGCCAGAGTGGAGAGGCCAGTCTTGCTCTTGCAGAACTGACCAGGGTCCCATGAGAACTGCCTCAGTCCCTTCAGAGGAGAGCATTCCGATGGCTGGTGACTTCCCAGTAGGCCCACCTCTTAAAGGTCTCACCATCTCTCACCATGGCCATGCTAGGGCCAAGCTTCCCATGTCGGCCCTTGGTGAGAAAAGGCACCCAGAGCACAGCACAGGCTATTAACACTGATGAAGTCAAGAAGCAGAACACTGCCATTTCTAGAAATGTCTCCTCACCCCCACAGCCTCACCTTCTGCCTCCCCAGAAGATCATATCATAGATCTATTTTTAGTATTTTAAGCAATTCCACACTGTTCTTAATAGTGACTATACTAATTTACATTTCCACCAACATATATAAAATGTCCTTTTCTCCACATCCTCACCTCCATTTGTTATTTTATTTTTATCTTTTGATAGTAGCTATTCTGATTGGGGTGAGTTTTTTTCCTTTGTTTTGTTTTGTTTAGTGCTGCAGGTGGAACCCAGAGTCTCATGCATGCTAGGGGCAAGATCTCTATCACTGATCTCCATTCCCAGACCATTTCAAAATTTATTTTGAGCTTATTTCATTAATTTTCCCAGGCTGGCCTTGAACTTCTGATCCCACTGCCTTTGTCTCCTGAGAAATGGTATTACAAGTATCATTGCTGTTTCGATATGAATTTCCCTGATGGTTTATGATATGAAAAATATTTTGTATTATTTGTTAGGCATTGGTTTTTCTTTCTTTTGAGAGGTACCTATTCAAATAATTTGCCCATTTTTAAATGGATAATTTCTTTATATTGTTAAATTTTTGAGTTCCTAATAAATTCTCTATATTAACCCTTTTCACAAAAATAATTGACAAATGTTTTATCCTAATCTGTAGCTTCTCTTCTGTTTTTTTTTTTTTCTGTGCAGAAGCCTTGATCCCAGTTGCCTTTGTTTCCTGTACTGTTGAAGTCCTAGCTAGAAATCATTGCCTGTACCAGGGTTTTGAAGTATTTCCCCTGTTTTCTTATAGTAGTTTCAGAATTTCTTATTTTCTGTTTAGGGCTTTGGTCCATTTTGAGTTGCCTTTGTCCAGTTATAGGAGCATTAGCTGAGTTTTACATCAAGTCCTCCTTCTACAGAGAAACCAAAGCTGAATTAGATCAGCTCTCAGATTGTCAGTGCGGGAGCTTAGCCTGTGAGGAGCTCACCTGGGTCACATCCTTCTGCCACCAACTCAGATGGATTCTCTGGGGTTCATACAAAAACTCACTAAGTCAATGCAAGGATACTACATTTCAGAATACCTGGCAGATTCTTTTAATTGTGCTGTGAGATATTCATGGGGGAGCACTTTGCTTCTGATATAGTCTGCTTCCGCATTACATTTAGCTTCTATTCATCATCTCATTTACTGGCTATTTCCATTCCATTTGAAATATAGAAAGAGTCAATAAAAGAAATAAAACATGATTAAGATTTACTAATATGAAGCTCTTTTTAGTGGCTTTTTAGACTAACTCAAAACTTTTCTTAATTTCAACAACCTGCTATGGATAATCTGAGTAGAAAAAAATTCTTTCTCAAAAACTTTACATTGTTAGCCACATTTGGTGTATTCTAGTACCTGTCCACTTTCTTTCACTGATTTATTCCACAATTTCTATACAAGCTTGTATGTTGCATTTTGATAACTCTAATAATAGTCATGAACAAAATCAGAAAAACTAAAATCTCTGCTCTCGTGGAAATTATTTTCTTATAGGGGCAGAGAGATAGCAAAATAATGAAATAAAACATGTATCAGGTTGAAGAAGGAGCTATGCAGAAAGTTTAAGCAGAGAAAAGTGGAGAAGAAAGGGTAAAGAAAGGAGGTAGAAAGAAGAAGGCTGATTTGCAATTTAAATCAGGTGGTGAGGGGAACATGGAGTCTTGAATCTGCTTGAAGGTAGTTTGGGCTGTTCACTGTCTGAGGGAAGAGTTTGTCTGCAAAATGCCTGGCCTTATATTTGGCCCTCCTTATTGAGATAGTCTAATATTTAAGAAACACTAGATAACTCATACAGTTTGCATTTTATATACAGGCAGTAACCCGATGTAAATAGGCTAGTCACTGTCACATTAGCTCACTTTACTAAGATGATATACTCTTCTTTTCTTCTTTTTGCTGGTTCTGTGGTTATTATAGAATGTCACTACTCAGGGGTTTTCTGTTATTAGTAATATGTCACCCAAATCTTTAGTAACTCCCAATTTGTCTATGATTTCTAAGGAAATCAATTTAGCGTGATGTTTATAGTTAATCATTGAGTTTCTTTATAGTTAATCATTGAGTTATCTATATAGTTTTATAGTTAATCCTTGAGTTTCTGCTGAGCACTAAAAAGAAGCATGTTATTGGCTCTGAAGAAATACTAATGACTACTTAACAATGCACCATAATTTTCATACGTGAGTATTGTTACCTTCCAAGTGAAAATATGCTTCTGTATTTGAGCCATATATGTATTGCTCCGAAATTTGTGATCTTTTTGATGTCTCATTTCTGTCAGAACACAGGCAATCAAGGGTCAAATTTTATTCTTTAAGAATAACTTTGAAGTCGGGTGTGGAGGCCCATGCTTGTAATCCCAGCATTTGGGAGGCTGAGACCAGAGGATCTGGGTTCATGACCAGCCTCAGCTACCTAGTTAGGTATTCCGCAAATTAGTGAGACCCTGTTTCAAAATAAAGAATAAAAAATAGGGCTGGGGGTATAGCTCAAGGTATACTGAGTTCAATCCCCAGTACCACAAACACACACAAAAAGAATAACTTTGATATCATTTGGAACCAAATCAGGTGTCTGAGATCCATCAACCTGGATTACCTATTGTTCAGCAGTGAGATGATATGAGTTTGATTCTTTGGTATCATGTATACATGAGGTTTTACATACTTGCCTCTGAAAGTGGTTTGTAAGGATCTTGTCCAGAAGACATATATGGAAATTCTGGGCAAGGCATGATTAGAACATAGCTACTTTCAATCCACCAACATTGTGCCTGCTTTGGTCCTAGGCTTCCTTGGGATGCAAACACCAGGCTCCATGCCTCCAGGTTATGTGTTTAGCCTTCTTGCCTCATCAGCAAACTCAGATCCACAAAAGGAATTCCCGCAATATTCACAGAAGTAGCAGTCTCTACAATAAGGGTAGATATTTTTATCTTCCTGACTTCTTGGGGCAACTCTTCTCTGATTTATAAGTGCTAGAATAGTAAGGTAGGACCAGTATCATGGTTTGGATATAGAATGTCCCCTGAAGGGATCATCTATTGAGGTTCAGAGTTGATAGAATTAAGTGATGAGTGTTTAATGGCATCAGTGAAAAATCCATTGTTATGCATTCGCTGTATGGTGACCTAGGCGATGGGGCGTGGCTAGAGAAGGTGGGTCCCTGGGCTGTCTTCTGAGGGACTGTGCTTGTGTCTGTGAATCCTCTTGCTTGCTCTCTGGCTTGCTTCCAGCTTCCATGATGTGACAGCAGAACATTTGCTTTCTCCCTCTCTCTGCCTCCTGCCACAATGTCCTTAACTCACCAGGGTAACCGGCCTGATAGATATGGAGCCCTGAAATCTCCAGAACTGGGAGAAAATAAATTCCTTTCTCTAAGTTATGGTCAGGTGATTTTTGTTTATTTGTTTCTTTGTTTGTTTTTTGGGGGGGTGTTTTGTTTTGTCACAGCAGTGAAATATAATGCTGACTGAATCAACTAGGCAAACTTTTTTGGGGGGGCGGGGGTTACTGGGGATTGAACTCAGGGGCATTCTACCTCAGAGCTATAACCCCATTCCTATTTTTTTTATTCTTTATTTTGAAACTGGGTCTCACTAAGTTGCGGAGTGCCTCACTAGGTAGCTGAGGCTGGCCACGAACCCAGATCCTCCGTTCTCAGCCTCCCAAATTCTAGGATTACAAGCCACACATGCACCACCACACCCGGCTGAAAAGTATTTAGCTTTTGTAGGCCATATATGTTTGTTCTCAGGTTGTCAACCCTGCCATGTTAGCCTGAAAGCTGCCACAGCTCATACATAAACAAATGAGCATGGCTGTGTTCTGATAAAACTGTATTCATGGACAGTGAAGTTTAATTCTCAAATAAATTTTACACTACAAGAAACATTATTCTTTACCTTTTTTCTGCAACCCTTAAAAATGTAAAAAAAAAATTATCTTGTGTGACACTTTTGACATAAGGTTCTTATTTGTCTATTTTTTTTTAACTTCTCCCAGTTCTGAGCCTAGTTATTAAACATTTTGTGGCTTCTGCCTGATAAATCTCATCTATTTTCTTATAGCTGTACTGTGGTGTTATCTAGTTATATTATACAATTCAGATTTGGTCTCTAAGTAGAAGTAGCAGTCTCTAATATTTGGAAGATCTTGGAATGAATGGATGAACAGCATAAGAAGATTTGGTGTTCTTTGAATGTGCCAAGCGATTCCTGTTCTCATTAGTTTGGAAGACCTTTTTTCATTGACCTCTAAGAGAGTCATTGTTTCTATCAGCATATAAATCATTTGACTATGGATTCACTTTTTAGTGAAAGTTACCAACATCTCCTAGAACATACCTCAACAACAACAACAACAAAAATGTTGGTTAGACATTTGAACAAGGACAGGATACTTTTTGGGGGGAACTTTGTTTTTCCCTCTGTTTAGAACAGAGGCCAGATGCACAAAGCTGTCAGAGCAGTTTGCTCCACAGTGCAATGTTTAGTTTTAGGGGTTTTTTTCTTCATTCAGGACAGAATAACACAGGTACATTTTGTAAAAGCACAACATATTTTTATTGTGGTAATTCTTTGAAGAACAGCCATAGTGTCTTCCACTGTAAGTCTACCATATTACATTCTTACCAGCAGCACACAAGGGTTACAGTTTCTCCACATCCTCACAAAAACTTGTTATTTTTTCCTTTTTAAATAATAGAAATATATTGGTGCTTTGGTAAAATGCCTATTTAAAACATTTGCCAATTTTACTTATTTATTCATTTTATTCATTTATTAATCTTTTTACTTATTTATTTATTTTTATTTTTTTCCTGTGGTGTTGGGACTCGAACCCAGGGGTGTTCTACTTCTGAAATATACCCTCAAACTGATTTTATTTTTTATTGAAATAGGGTCTCACTAGGTTGATGAGAGTCTCACTACTTGCTGAGGCTATAGCCTTTTTTTCTGTTTTTGTTATTATTGAGTTGGAGTTTTTTATACTTCTGGGTTATTAATTTCTTATCAGATACTAAACTTGCATATATTTCCCCCCATTTCTCTGTGTTGTCTTTTCATTCTACTGATAGTGCCTTTGATACATAAAAGTTTTTAATTTTTATATAGATTAGCATATCTATTTTTTTTATTCTTTGACTTGGACATATAGAGTAAGCTGGAAGGAATTAGTTTTTTCTATTACATGGACAGCACTTAATGACAGTGTTGTCACCCTTACCTAGTATCAGTTATAATTGGTCCTTAAAGTTTTCATTTCACAATGAGATTTCTATAAATTCTGTCATGTTCCAAACAGAGGCATTCATCAACATCGCAAACCTCAGGACTCTCATCAGAGTCCATGCATGGAGAGCCATTTCTTGCCAGGCAGTGGGAAATTGCTTGGAAGGCCAACTGTTTAGATCTGGGTTTTGAGGATACATACCCTCTTTACACTCTCTTTAACCTGCTTAACTAAAACACTGGGTTTTAATCCTGCATAGAAAATGACCTCCTTTGATTTAATTGCCTTTTAGGATTGTTGTGAAAACAAATTAGGAGGCAGGTTTTTGTGCATTCCTATATAGCCATTTAGGAATCAATCCAAGAGTTCTTCTGCAGATGAATGGATAAGGACAATGTGATGTGTGTACACAACAGAATATTATTCAGCATTAAAAAAAGAAATGTTAATCTGTGAAAACATGGATGGAATTGAGTAAAATAATCCAGGCACAGAAAGACAGACACCACATGTCCTCACATATAAGATTCTAGAACAATCAAACTCTTAGAAGCAGGAGTAGAATGGTAAATGGTGGTAGCCAGAGGTTGAGGGGTAGGGGGAACAAGGAGATGATGGTCAAGTGTGAAAATTCCAAACAGAAAGAATGAGTTTTTTTTTTCTTTTCCTTTGGGGTACATTGCAAAGTGTGGTGAATTTTAAAAAAATAGCATACATTCCAGAATCGCTGAGACTAAGTTTCAAGTATTTGCACCATAAGAATTTGAGGTGGTAGATATCACCTTAGATGAATTTAATTATTTCACATTATATTCATGAATCATACCATTACATTGTACTCCCAAAACATACAAGTATAATTTGTCAATTCGCAATTAAAATAAGTCAGGTCAAAATAGATAATACAGATGTGTCTTACTACCTTGAAAAGAATTAGAATGCAATAAATGCTTTGAAATTATAAAAGGATTTATTATATAATATTTCCTTTCATGTTTTAGAAGAAATTTCACTTCCTTCTTTTATTATTTATTTTTTATTTATTGGCGTCATGTAATCATACATCTTTTGTTAGGTAGAAGCTAGTAGGGTATGCATACATGCACACATCTCTCATTTAACCCTTCCCCATTTCCTGCACCACTCCCTCTCCCTCACTCCTTATTATGTCAAGTTTAGTGATAACTCTGATATGTTTGTGATGTACATCATGTGCACCTTCAGTTAAGTCACCGTCTTTACTCATCTAAGGTTTCTCCTTCTTCATCTAGAATTTCTCTTGTGACCCAGTTACTCCCTAGCTTCTGCATATTAGGGAGAGCATATGATTTTTTACTTTTTGTGACTGACTAATCTCTCTTAGCATAACGTTTTCCAATTCCATCCATTTCCCTGCAAATGACATGATTTTGTTCTTCTTTATGGCTGAGGAAAATTCCACTGTGTACACATCCCATAGTTATGTAATCCATACTTCTGTTGATGGTCTTGTTGGCTGGTTCCACAGTTTGGCAATTGTGAATTGTGTGGCTATAAACATAGATGCACATGCATTGGTCTGATAGTTTGGTTTCTATTCTTTTGGGTAGATAGCCAGAAGTGATATTGCTGGATCATATGGTAGGTTCATTCCCATTCATCTGATGATCCTCCATACTGATACAGATACTCCAAAGTCTTTGCAGTAATCTGCAGTCCCACCAACAATGAATTAGGTTTCCCACTTCTCCACACCCTTGCTAGCATTTGTTGTTGTTTGTGTTTTTCATGATTGCCATTCTCATTGGTGTTAGGTGAAATCTCAGTGTAGTTTTGATTTGCATCTTTCTAATTGTTAGTGATGTTGAGAATTACCTAATGCATTTATTGGCCATTTGTATTTCTTTTTTTGTGAAGTGTCTATTGAGATAACTTGCTCATTTTTTATTTGTGTTGTTTTCTTAGCTGTGAGTTTCTTGAGTTCTCCGTATATTCTATTAGTCCTTTATCGGAGGAGTAGCTGGCAAAATTGTGTTCCCATTCTGTGGGCTTTCTGTTGAGAAACTTGATAGTTTCCTTTGTTGCACAGAAGCTCTTCAGTTTAATGCAATCACATGTGTTGATTTTCCTTTGAGTTGCTTGTGCCTTTGGGGTCTTGTTAAGATTTTACCTGTGCCTATGTGTTGATTCGATGTGATATCCATTAAATTACCATGGTCACTCCTTACAGATAATACAAAAATCTGTCCTTATATTCATTTGGAACAATCAAAAGCTAAGAATAACCAAAGTAGTTCTTAGCAACAAGAACCATGCAGGAGGCATCACAATACCTGACTGTGGGGAAAAAGAGACAGCCTCTTCAATAAATGGTGCTGGTATAAGCAGAAAAATGGAAATAAACCCCACTTTCTCACCAGGCACAAGAGTCAATTCAAAAGTATCAAAGACCTGGAAGTCAGGCCAGAGATCGATCTTGCAGCTACTTGAAGACTGCATAGGTCCAACAGTTTCTTCTTTTAGAATCATGAACATTACTATAGGATGTGAGATAATAAATTAAACTAAATTTTGCTAAGTCTCACGTTACTCAAATCAGCTTTTAAATATATATTAGATTTATTCCTGTACTTGAAGTTATGTAGTTGCTTATCTACGACACCTCGCTGTTTTCTTATTCATTTTAATATTTGCATAAAATTTTATATTTAAAAAAGCCTATACTCTTATTTCTTATTTTTTAGGTTTAAGAAAAATTATTGAGTGTCTTAAGACTCTCACTTTTCCTTTACGGTAGTTGGGTTTGTTCACTTGGATTAACATTTATAAAAATTATCCTCTTGTTTTTTTGTCATTTAAATGACATATCATATCATCTTTTCAAAAATGTTCAACTAACATCCCCCATGTCAATTAAACTCATTATGAAGGGAAGCCTGTCCATGTTTCAAGGATACTGGCTGCTTTCATAAAATTCATGTTTCTCT
>PVLC010040862.1:0-13548 GCA_004027655.1 Graphiurus murinus
TTGAAGTAGATTTTGAATAACATATGGAAAATGAATGAAGTAACCTCATGTTACTTCATGTTACTTCATGTTACATGTAGGTAAGCACATGTGCGATTAAGTGGTTAAAAAAGTACGTGGTTCACTAAAGTATATGGTTTTTTTAGATTAATGTATATAAGTTGGGAAAGTATGAAGGGGATCCACCTATAATTGCCTCGAAATGCCTTTCATGCTTTTCAGGAAAACAGAGATTATTTGTAGGTGATCAAAATCCTTTCAGATGGTGTCTTCTTGCTGACAATTGTGTATGGACCTGTCCTACACTTTGGCCTCACACCTCGACTCTCTGGTCTGGCTGGTCACTGACTCCTATACAGTGCTAATGTTCATTGTCAGGGAAAGGTTTTTTCATTTGTCTACCTTGCTGGTTATGGAAAATCATTTACTCCTTCAACATGATTGAAGACCGAGGCAGAGAATACTCACTCATTCATGTGCTCATGCGCATCCATGGTACACACACACACACACACACACACACACACACACACACACAGACATATAAACACAGGCAGGGTCTTAAACTCACTGCCCATTTCCTATTCAGAGTTAACAGAGGCAAACTCAGATTCAAGGTCAAACTTCGGTGAGGCAGAAGGACCTCTGAAGACAGGCATGTCCTCCTAGATAGTTGTAACACACATGCTGGAGAGAATTCAAAGTGGTTTTTTTGGCATTCAAGCAAAAAAAAAATTTACAAATGCTTTACAAATGTTCTTTCCTGGGTACTCAATTTAATTGATACTCACTGGAATTCAAAACATTTCATTTGGATTAGAGGAAAGGAAAACACAATAGGAATCTGGGTGACCAGATGCCTGCGAGGAGCAATTAGAACATCCACTGTAGCTGGCGTATGTGTCTGCCTGGGTGTCTCTGTGTCAATGCACGCCTATGCATAGCTCATTACATTACTCTGTATTATATTACACAAAGAGCAATTTTCACTCTTTTGTGGAGCAATCTCAAAATTGCATTCTTTTCACATTGCTATTCTATGGAAATATCAGAATAAATGGGGCTGAGTATTTTCTGGGTTGTACATAACATTCACACTTTTAGGCATGAGAGAAAGCATCACTCAGCTGGGAGAGGACTCTGCTGACACAGAGGACTGTCCCCCGTAGCCCTACTTCTTTGCAGCCAGTGGGTCTATATCCTTATCCTCTCCTGTTCATCCAATGACTGCTCGGTTCTAACTTAAATGACCATTTGCTCTGGGCAGAATCATGGGGACTGTGAGGAGCTAAGCATTGCACACGGCGTTGTGTATCCTGCATCTGAGAGCCAGAGGTTTAATAAGCTGGCTGAACTGAGGATAGCCTCTGCCATCAGCACACTGAGGATCTGGACTTGACCCGAGAGGCAGACACCTGTCAGTCACTCAAGGCCAGCTGGATGTGGTCCAGAGGCACCGAGCTACCCAGGAAGACCGATTTTACAGCAAGAGTTGAGTTTGTTTATGTCGTTCTGTTCTTTCTTGACAAGTCAGGCCTTGTCTTCTGTGCTGCTTTCAGAATAGGACACTGTAAGCCTGGAGGGGACCTGAATTATTAGCCCAGTGTCAGGTTCCCAGAAAAGCTCTCAACTCCATCCATGTTTCTCTGGAAGCAGTTGATACTTGCAAAAGGACATCTTATACATGCATTTCCCAACCATTATGTGGGGTCACCTCTTCTTGAGGTCCGTGATTTTCTTCATCAACATCTAATATTTTAAGCTCTGCTCTGTTCCCAGGGTAGAGGCAAGGAAGTCCCTGTCACAGAGCCTGCATTTGCATAGCAGAAAATCTGTTGTGCATAATTTACATCCCTATTTGGAACTTTTATTATAGCCTACCGTGTATGTACACCTTACCAGTGGAGATGTTTGAGAACTTGAGTTTTAACACCATCATCCCTAAGGCGGGAAGATGCAGAAATCATTAGATTTAGGAATCATCTATCAAAAGACTGGCATAATGGGCCTGCGTGTTATATATCCTCCAATTAGGGATCTAAATGAACTATCAACTACTGTCTCACCTGGGGAACATGAAATACATTTACCAAACAAATGTGTAACTTTAAAATGCTTGTCACTAGAATCATGCCAGCTTCATGGATTTTTTTGAAGGGTTGGTAATGTAAAAATGTTCAGTCTTATTTGAAGAAAATCTGGTGTATAATAATGCTAACATTTAAAAGACAAAAGTCACTTTTTTTTTTTTTATCAGAAGTAGCGTGACTAGTGAGCAGCTGTTTGGTGTATCAAAGAGAAAAAGAAGATTTTTGACTATTCATATTTGCTTGAGATATTACATGTGGCATTTTCAGTGAGAACAATAGTGTATTATAATAATTATGAAAAATAAGGAAATAATTGTGTTTTATTAGTCTGTAAGTTTTGGGACAGGGAAAAGCAAGCCCTTCTTTCACATGCGTGGATTTAATTTTGCACTTAATAACCAATTCTGCAAAATATATATATATATATATATATATATATATATATATATATATATATATATATATGTAGCAATCTATCTATTCCAGTCTCAGATTTTCGTTGTTAACATCATCAACTCTGATATTATCTTTAAGATGTAAGATGCAGGAGCCTCAAAAGTCTGACGTGATGACATGGCACCGAGTCGAGTTTCTTAGGGAAAGGCATGTATCAAGAGATTTTAAACAATGTTAAGTGACCATGTTCTCCATTTTATGAAAGAGACAAATGTGATAGAGCCAAATCCATTTTCCCCTCAGTATTAACACTACATTAGAAATTGCTTTTTGTTTGATAATAATGAAAAACATGAATATGTATTTCCACGTGGCTAATTATACTTTTACCAGTGTTAAGAACACTGAAGTTCGAAAGGCAGATATGAGGGCATCTTACTGTGGGGAAATTCCAGATTACCTATGAAGCCTAGTCTAAGTATTTTAATGAATCTCTGGGTGCGTATCTTAATGTATCCTTCTTTAACTCCTCTAAGTGGACCTGGTAGTATTCCTCTATGTAGTTGTAGGGATCCACATTTCCAATCTTGCAATTTCCCCACACTACATTGTGCTATCTGGACCGAGTGTCTGCATTTCATAGATTATAAGCATTTTGAGGGCAAGGATGAAGTCCTATCTGCCTCCTGTTGCCCCATATAATTGCTAAATGTTTATGGAATAAATGAATACATGAGACTTTAGACAAATCTATTAACTAGCCCAGGGAGTATGGAAGAGATGTTCATTCTCACAGGCTACTTTGATAAGAGTTCTCATAAGAGGTGGGTTTAAGTTATTTAGCAAACAGATTTGTAGGGCTCAAATCAATCTTATTTCAATAACATTTTCTTTGTCTAATGAACACCATGCTTCTGTGAACCTTATACAATTAGTTTTTCCATTTCAAAGAGTGAGTGGTGTCATAGAATTGGGCTATCTTAAGATAAATGCTGAGTCTTTATCTGCAGAGGCATATGATTTTCAGAAAACAAAGACATTGGGGTACAGGGAGGTATGTAGCAAAATATTGTTCATCTGACATTGTGTTAAGAGGAGGAGGTGGAATATCTGGATGGGAGAACCTTCCACAGAGCCACCTTGGACATCATTCACATAAATCATAATCATTTTATGCACATAAAATTTGTATTGATTAAGAGGAGATAGCTTTGCTTTCTGCAGTGTATAATAGACATAGATAGTTGTCTTTCACAGGAGTATTGAACATTGTAAAACACACAAGGAAGTCTTAAAAATTAGGCTGTATATTCCTTATTTAGAAAGACTATGTTTTAGACTATCTGTAGATGTAAATTATGTTTTTATTCACCCAAAGCAGCCAACATGGTGACTTGTATGGCGATACATCTCACTAATCAATTGTGGAATGAGTGAATAATGAAGAAATGGACATTACTAAAGAAAGTTGCATGTCATTCTAATTTGGGGGAAAACAAGCCAAAGTGGGCATTCAGTTTTCTTGTTAACTTTAATAGTAGCATTTTATTGAACACCAACAACATAAACTAGATTTTTGCATGCATTATTTCTAACCTTTATAATGAGGATTAAGAATTACACTTCCCATGCACAGATGAGGAAACCAAGGGTCTGGAAGTTTGAATAACTGTATAAGTTAACAGTCTTGTGTGGAAGGAACTGGATTTGAACTCAGGATGTTCTGGTAGAAACCTTCCTCTTGTTCCTTTACATTACACCAGGAAATGTTTCGAATACTATTCAATGAAAATTTAATAGTCACGACCCTTTGCCACATGGATTTGTGTTTTATAATCTTATTTAATAAAGGCACTACTCTGTGTTTTATTTAGCAAGGGAATCCAAGATTTGTACTTCTACCAAAGAATGATATGAATGTTTAACCTACTGTTCATTTTTGTCTTTCCAATGTCTTCAAATTCTGAAACACAAATCCGACTTGCTATGCCATCATAAAATATATCAATTTGAAGAAAACAAATCCTTACAATTTGCATTTTTAAGTAACTTAAATGCACCCTTTTCTTTGACTAACATATTTATCACTATGAGTATGGCATTTATTTTATTACACTAGACTCCTGGGGACCATATATTTCTTTCAAATTCCAGTTCAGTCAGACCTCTCTCACCAGGTTAGATTGTACAGTTAAATTCACCACAGTCTGCAGAGGTGGCAGCATTCTGAATTTTAAAGCTATGCAAACCAAAAGCCTTTCATGGATAAATTTAAGTTTTGCATTCTGCATAGATAACCCAAAAGATGCGCTGTGAAGTATAATGCGGTCTCTTCCTTACTAGCGGCAGATCAAAGGATCTGGGATTCTACAAGCTGGCTATTTTGAGCCCTGGCTGTCAATTTCCTATTCACACACACAGCAACTGGTGGCAACTAAAAATAATCAGCTTTGCCACCAGCTCAGAATCCGGTCACGTTTGGCTGATGGACAATGAGCGCGAGGAGATTGAGGATCCCTTTGCTGGCTGCTGCTCTCCTGCTTCCTCATCAGCTGAGTTCGCTGCCATGTGAAAGCTATTGGAAAGCCATTAGCAGGCAGGAACGAGAGAGCCGCACTGCAGCAGCACACCTCTACACGGGGCGTGCGGCAGACTGTGGCCACGTGTGACTACCAATTAGAGCCGGCTCTTCCCGGGATTGTGGCACCGGGAGTGTGTCAATCAAGGGCACTACAATTGCACGTGCAGCAGCCGTGGCTCAGAACCCACCCCAGCGGCCCCTCTGAACTCCAGCTGCTGAATGACAATGAATTTGGAGCTTTTTGCATGATCATGGACCAGAGGCTCCTCCGCCTCCTCCGTTCAATAATGCATCCCGAGGTAAACTGTTACCTGAGGAAGGACTCTGAATAATGCATCTCCGGGGGATGGCAGTTGTAGCCGAAGAGAATGTTGGAACCGGTAGCAAGATTCCTGCCTGAGATGGAAAGATGTCTCACTATCATTTTATCAAGTGCTGTAAGTAAGCTTGATGATTTGCTCCTGTGGCTATTTGTCTTCCTGAATTATGATTTTATGCAGATGCCAAAATTAAGGCAGGTTTTCTGGCATACCACGCCCAGATAAGTGACTTTGAAGGCTGTTTTATAGGCGGAATGTTCATCTCCCTAATTTATGATCTTAAAATAACTCCATTTTCACCCAATTGCTATAGTACAGATATCTTTAAAACTTTTTAAAAAATTACATAAAGCAACAACAATAAAAAAAAATAAGAAAGCATCACATAGAAAGGAATTCTCCAAGGATATTTCTGGGTTTTGCACACATTTATAAAGTGCATAAAAACTTAGGTAATGACTACATAGCAGAAGTCATTTATTTTATTCTTAAGTTTTGCTGCTGAAGCCTACATGTGGTACTTACCTTGCAAGATCGATCCTCAGGGTTATCTTTGACTGTGAACTTTTGTCCTTGTATTGTTCACCTTGCAGTAACCCTGATGCTCATCTGGTGGAAAAGAGCTTGTCACTGGCTTTTCCAATGGATAGGCTTGCTTTGGGGCTTGAATGTTAGTAGTTTTCTGAGCTAGACAATACCTGCACCTAAATCTTCTCTGGATGGTAATGAAGAGGAAGACATATTTATAGCAAAAATGGCTTGCTCCCTTGAATTTTTTTTTCTACTGTAGCACTTCTGAAAACTTCTGTACATTTATATCATGATGTTAAAGTGACAAATGATATTCTTAGAAAATGGTTTTCTGTTAGGATTTGGGTTTGGCTGACAAAAGGGCATCACAATGTTAAATTAAGCACGTTAAGGGAATTCATGTTTTAAATGAATATTGAGGGTTTTTTTTCCCACAGAAGACTAAAAAAAAATAATGATCCTTGAGAAGGAGAAAATATTTGACTTTTGTTTGCCTTTCATACAGGAATTACAACTCTATGATTATTGAAAATAAAAATGCCTTACACTTAAGCACTGACGGAAGACACATGCTTTTAGCTTGCAGAACAATTTTAACTCCCAAAAGAATGAGCTGATCAGCTTTAAGTTTGCAGAGTAGCTCTTTAATGAATAAGAATGGGGGACAGGCAGCATGTTTAAGAGCTGTGGAATAGTCTTGCATTTTAGCTTCTTACATCTTGGGGTTATTATCTTGGTGGTGTGTATTTGGGACAGCTCTCTCAGCTGGGGCTTGTATTGCTTCTCATGTTTTACTGCACTGGCAGAAGGCCATTTTTTTTTTTTCTTCTCTGTGCCTCTGCAGAGGAAATTCCCGAAACCCTCTGCATCATGCCTACAAGGAACCTGCGTGTCATTGGGAGAATGAACACACCTGGCAGGTGGCAGCCCTGGAGCTTGGGCAAAGCGTTAAGGGGCAGAGTGACAAGGTCATGGAAGGTTCGGGGGCTGTTGGTTGTCTTGCAGAGCAGGAGGCTTCGCTTTCCCACCTCTTGTGACTTTTGGTTTTGTTGAATTTTTTGAGTATGGAATTTCAGAAAATTAAAAGAAGTGATGGTATCTAGCCAATGGAAGCATTTGAACTATTTCTTACCATCCATGGGGTAAGAGATGAAGTCTAAAGTTAATGGAGTTAATTAATAATTTTTATTAATGAAAATGTTTGAAATTCTTGGAAAGCGAACATCCCTCATGAATTTAACAAAGTATTTAGGTACTGCTGACTCCAGATTTGACTCCTTTTTGAGCTCTGAATGTAGCCACAACTGTGAAATGGACGGGAGGTGTGAATGCCACCCGATGCTGACTTCTCTGCAGAAAGGGTGCAGCGTGCTAAAGGAACTCAGAGGCTAGACTTCACTGGGCTGAGCCAGCCAAGGGCATTTCCTATCAGAGAAAGAATGTGTCTGCAGCTGGATCTTGAAGGCTGGCTAGAATATAGAAGGAAAGTTGAGACCTTTATGATAGGAGAACAGTTTATTGATAAGCTATTGATAGGCGCCATATTAGTTGACTAGTTGGCTCTGATGCCAAAGATGTTCCCGGGTTGTGTGACTTTGTCCCCTGCATTAGTGAACACACAGGCAAGGTTCATTGGCCCCGTTTTTACACTCCAACCTCACGCGACCTCCCTCCTACCACATGCCCATCTTCTGGCTGGCCCTGGTTTATTGCTGTACCCTGTCCACTTTCAAGTCAGGCAGCAATGCAGGAGGTGATTGAATTTCAGAGCAGCATCAAGAGGGCCTGCAATTTGCCACCATGGAATCCATCACGTGGTCCATTAGACAGGCAGCCTTTGTGGGACTTTGGGCTACCAGTAACTACTGCTTACAGGAGCTTCCAGCTACCTGGGGAAATACTCATGATGCAATGTTAAAACATGTGTGCACCGAAAGGTTTCACCTCCACCTAACAGAACAGAAGTCATGTCTGATTTATGGTTTTCTGTTACTTTTAGGGAGTCTCCTATATTTTCAAAATTGTCTGCAGTGGAAATGTTTTAACAGAGAAGGAAAACTTTAAGGCAGTGCAAGAGGGTATTCTGAGAATTAAGCAGCATAGATGCTTTCTGGTTGTACGGGAAGGAGCCTGGAGGACAGGCCTTCCACATCCCTTTCTGATTGTATGGGAACAGACTGAGTTCTGCTTGCTTGTAGATCTTGAATAGCGATGCTCAAAACTATACCATGGAAATGCACCATGGAAGAAAGATGCAGTAGGAAGGTGTAAGATGACCTCCATGTAAAGTGCTGATGTTTAGTGTAACTGCTCAGAAAGTATCTCCAGATGGATCTGTCATGAGATTCCATGGCGGTCCTGTGCATGGTCAGAGGTGACTTGCATAGCCTGGCGGCTCTGCTGGCGTTCCAACAGGACTGAGAGGTGCAGGTGGAGGATGTGACGGGCTCCCCCGAGTATTGCCGAGTGCGACCTGGGGACTACACTCTGTTTCTCCTTCAGCAAACGAGAGAGAAGCCAGAGGGGGGTCGACCTGGTCAGTTCTCGTCACACTGGCTGGCCCGTTTCTCCCCTGGTTCAGTTCTTCTCTAAGCACATGGGTTCAGGGCAGCACCGATTGCAATAGGAGGAAGGTGAAAGTTGGTTCAAATGAATATTCTCCAGACTGCTGATTCACTCACAGCACCCAAGAATGAACTGCAGCAGAAAACTCGCCATTTTCCATGTTCAATGAGCCTTTTCCTCCTCTAGCTGCTGCTTCTCATCAATGCTGCATCCACTAAAACACCTGCCTGGGCCTTCTGCCCACTGCACGTGCTGCTCAGTGCCCATGAATCTCCCCTGCCATACCTACACATTCACTGACACAGGCACACGGGTCCCACTGTCTCTTCCCTCTCCCGTAATGCTCTCTACCCGGTCCACACCCTGGAGTCCACCACTGAAGTCACTTTGCTCCTGGCCTTGGATACTCTCTGATGGGCTCCAGTGGCCAATGCCTGAGAAGGCTGGTGCCTCTGTCCTCACGGCAGAGCAGTGGAGGACGGGAACAGGGCTAGGGAGGGAGAGCAGGTGGATTTCAGTTAGCATCTGGATCCTAAGTCTCCACAGGCAGGTGGGCAGGTAGGCGCAGCCGCTGCACTCCTGTCAGTCCTCCTCCATGGGGCTCCTCAGCTCCTGCCCAGAGACCCCATCTCCTTCACGCCACCCTCACAGTAAGAAGATCTAAACCATAGTTAAGCCTACAGAGGAGCCACCTGGAAGCTACAGAGGATAAAACTCCTCTTCCTCCTTCTCCTTCTTCTTTTCCTCCTTTTTCTTCTCCTCCTCCCCCTCCTCCTCCCCCTCCTCTTCCTCCTGTTGTTGTTGTTCTTCATCATCATCATCATCATCATCATCTTTTAATGATACTTGGGATGGAACCCAGGGGCATTCTACCTCTGAGCTACACCCCCAGCCTATTTATTTATTTATTTATTTATTTATTTATTTATTTATATTTTGAAACAATGTCTCACTAAGTTGCTGAGGGTCTCACTAAGTTTCTGAGGTTGTCCTAGAACCTGTGATCCTCCTGCTTCAGCCTCCCAAGTACTGGAATTACAAGCATGAGCCACCACACCCGGCTTCCCTTTCGTTTCTACACACACAGTATTGACTGCATTGAAATTCCACTTTTGTCACATTTTAAATTCTAAAGATAATTTTACATCTGGCTTCTGATTAGTTAATTGATCCATTTGTCTAGTTCAGGGTATAGCGTTCTGGCTACTGTGGCTTGATAGTTTTTCTGTATGATAACACAAATCCCCTGTGATTAAAATTCTCATGACTTTTTTTTTTTAGATAGTCATAAATATTTCCTTTTTGTTCAATGCTAAATAATAGTAATAATAAAATAATTTCAATTAATTTTAAAAGAAAAATAAATCCCAAGTGAGAGTTTTATAAAATGTAACCAAGGATTTAAATTTAAAAAATACATCAGACTAAGATCTGTAGATCTGTAGTACCTATATTCTGCTAAATAAAGTAGTTTCATTACATAGCACACTGCTCCAAACTCATATTTATTTTTATGTCAGCATATCTATAAGTAACTAACATGTTATTGTTTTTTATAAATACTATTTGATTAAATATGATTACAATAAACTATGCTCACACACTAGTGAATAATAAGCTTAACAGTTAAAATAAAGATAAAAATAATTAAATGTACTGTCATAAAGGGAATTCTTTAACCTCAGATATTTATATCCATATCAAAATATATACTTTCTCTCTTTCTCTCTCTCTCTCTCTCTATATATATATACACATACATATGTGGATGTATATTACGTATATATGTGTATATATATTATATATACATATTAAGATATATAAATATCTTTCCAATGTCATCAGATGTGAAGCAAAGAAACAGAATTGAAGAATACGTATAAAATAAGATGTTAAATTGTTTTAATTGTGTGTCTATTGTTTAGCATTGATACATGGGACTTTTATACTGACTTTTAGGCTTGCCAAGGGCTGCTGTGTCCTGCGGGTCTAGCCATACTGTCAGCACTGACTTTGCATTATTAAAGGCTTGTCATTGTACCTGGGGGGCTCCACACCCACGCCGTCCTCAGTTGACATCTGTCCTTCCACTGTGATACTCTCTGTCGAGGCTGTCTGGTGGACGGAAGACTCTACGCTTCAGTAGTTGGTTCCTACTCAGTATCACTCTGAGGACATAAACATGACATGCTAAGCGAACTGGGCTGAGTAGATCCCGTTTCCTTCTGTCTCACTCATTCCTTCACTCGTTCCTTCATCTACTTATTCACTAATGCAAGAAACCCATTGAACTGCTCTTCTTCAAGTGCTGGTCCAAGAGCTGAGGATACTTGAAAAACAAGGCAGCTAGTGAACCTCCTACCTTGACATTTCCATGCCAGGGAGTTAGTAAACATGGAAACAAACAGATATTGACATTTAAAAAAAAATTTGTAGCAGCAATTGGTGTGAAGAAAATAAAGGAGTTTAAAGAACTCATGAGTGCCCCGGGGGACAGGACAAGGGTATGAAACCATTTAGAATGGGCTGCTAAGGGGAGATCTCTTTCTGGAAGTGAAGACTAAGTCATAGAAGGAGATGAGGGAGTCTGGGATCTGCAGATCTGCAGAAGAGTCGGCCAGGCAGAGCAAGCAGCCGCAGTAGAGGAACCTAGAGAAGAAGAGGCCTCCTTACCACCAGGGAGCAGACTAGGAAGTGAAAGATGGCTCTCAAATCAGACCATCCATCTAATCACCATCCATCTCAAATTAGGCCCAAATTCACTTTTTGCTTGTTTAACATTTGGTTAATTCTTCTCAGAGCAGTGGCTACATATACTTGTTATCTCCAGGTTCTTATCTGCTCCTGCTAACCTCCCATACTTTACCCCCAGACTTCCGTCAGAAGTCTTTTACCCCAGCTCCTCCCAGGAAGTGCCCCCAACTGCCACATGCCAGCTCCCTCTAATCCTCTCCTGAAACATCAAAGTCCTTTGTGTTCCCCATCCACCTCAAACAACTTGCACGGTCTGAATCAGGAACCATCTCTCACTTCTTACTCTGTCCCCCCAGGTGCAAGAAGGTCTTTTCTGCTCCTCCAGGCTCAGCCTTCCCCCTTACACTCCTTGTTTTCAGTGTCTTGGCCATTCCCTCATGACTGACAGTAATCTCTGCACTGAGTTGATATGTAAAATAGATTTCTTTCCCATAAGGAATCCAGGATGTAGGAGATTGGAAATGAGTAAGCAAATTCCATGCACTTCTGTGAGGCAGTATTATGAGAAAAGACAGAGGCAGGATGTCAGTTCTGCCCTGAGGAGAGTGTGCAAGGAGCCCCCATCAACCGCACCCAAGTGAGCCAGAACACATTTGAGGACAGGGAGGCATTCACTGAAGATTCACGGGCGAGGAGCCGAGAAAGGGGAAGCCATGCACGAAGCCCAGTGTGGCAACCGCTTGGTCCATTCAAAGAACAAGCCAAGGAGGTTCCCTATGGTGGATAAAGAAGAATGATGGATGGTGAAAGGCAGACAAGGAGGAGAGATTTTTAACACATTCATCATGCAAGAGAGTTGCCCCAGTGGTCTTGGAGGGAGCTCTATGATCAGATGTGCGTTTCTGATCCGTCATCCTGACAGCTCTAGAGAGTGAAATAAAGAAGCGATTGAGATAGGGAGCCGCTGGAAGAAAGTCCAGGTGACATTTGAAACCAGGATGGTGGCAGTGGGAGTGCTGGTGCATGGTGTGATGGAGAGGTAGTCATAAGGTTGAGAGAGATTTTATTATCATGGTGAAAAGTTCTGTCACTTTGCTCTTTTTTTATATGAGTCCTATAGAGGTTAATCATTTTATTTCCAATACCTTTGTGGATGGATCAAAAAGAATGTGGCTGTGTTCTTCTCCTTTGTCAGGCTCTAGATTTGCATGATCGGCGCACACACACACACACACACACACACACACACACACACACACACACACCCCTCCATATCATCCCAGCCCTGTGAACCTGAAATGTCCAAACCAACTCTGTGCCTCCCCCCTTCCCAACTCTGAATGTCCCTGTCGTGAAGGAATTACAAAATATGAAGCCAGATTTAGAGTTTTCCCAAAAGCAATTGGAATCCTCTAAAATATTTCAGCCACAGATGTGGAAAGCAAAGATTTGTGGCAAAACGTTCAAATATGGAGTGCTATGAACAGGGAGCGGTGACAGAGTCCAGGCCGGTTGGGGGGCTCTTGTGGTTACCCAAGCCACTGGAGAATGGAGAAGAGGGGCTGGATTCAAGAGAGAATCGAGTCCCGGGAACCTCAGGCCTTGGGGAAGATTTAGGAGTTGTGGAGGATGAAAGTAAGGGAATGTTTAATGCTGGAACTTAGATCTTGGCTTCAGCAACTCTGTGTATGGTGTGACCTCTAAGCTTCAGGTGGGAGGTAGGGGAGGAAGGACAGGCTTGCCCTTGTTAAATTCCATGGTGTCCAAGGGGAGCTGTCCACTGATCAGCTGGATACACAAATCCGAAGCTCAGGTGAGAAATGCCTATTTGAAGTTCATGTGAGAGTCATTAATATACATTAATATACGTGGTTTAAGACATGGTATGAGAGGAATCAGCCAGCAGGGCAAGAGATAGCTCAGGTCAGGAATTTCAGACAGCAGATAATCCACAAAGCACATGAAAGGTCTTCAATCAAGATAGAGTGCGGACTGATTCAAGAGGCAGGGCATGCTGAGCAGCGTGGCAGGAAGTGGCAAGACTGTGGTACATACCTGGGGAGCATGGGCTGGTATTACCAACGAGAAGCCTGTTGGTGATGGTAGACACTCAGCCAACGGAAGGTAAAAGTGGAATTCAAACTATATCAATTGAGCCACCACTGGGATGGAATCAAGTGTGCAGAAGACGTATAAGCTTCGCTTCTGAGAGGAAAGAACAGGTACAGAGCCATCGGTGGAGAAGGATGCATGCTCTAAATACTTCATGTTTTAATGCAAGAAAATGGATAATTTTTGATTAACTGTATGAAAAGTAGATTACAGGTGGTGATACATGCATCCACCTTCTCACCTTTGAACCCGGAAGCCC
>PVLC010040863.1:0-13643 GCA_004027655.1 Graphiurus murinus
AAAAAAAAAAAAAAAAAAAAAAAAAGAACAAACTTCATTCTGAATGTCACAGATTTTCACCCAAAAATGTGAAGATAAACATGATATATTTTGGCTGCTGTAATAATTTTGGTTTTGAAGATATTTCAGTGATGGCTAAAGCAGGATTTTGTCTGAATTTCTATTAGTAAATAGTATCCTGACTTAATTAAAATTTGTATTGTGTATATATGTATCAATTCATATCCTGATGCAAATATAAACATATATGTTCATCAATACACACATATACAATAGCTTCAAGTCATACTGTCACAAGGCATGACATTTAGGTACTGATCCTTTCCTGTGACATGTATGAAATATTTCAATTATTAGCAATTCCTGAAAATTGCTCCTTCCATAAATGAATGTTGGTGGGGAGGTGCCCTCACAATTAAGATGCTCATAAACAAGTCCAAATATACACATACAACTATACCATGCAACATCAGCCATAGCAAATGACACAAAAAAATTTTCCCTATGCTTACATAGTCCTAGCATTATGAGTTGCTTAAGGTCTAACTACAGCTCTGTTATGTAATTCGACAATTTGTACAGAGCTCCCAATATTAGGATTCATTTGAGTCCCCTTCCTGACTGACAAGGTCACTGACCATACGCCAGAGCTTGGCTTGCCCAGTTTAGCCAAACAGGTTGGTTTAGTCTCCCCTGACAGTTTCCTCCTTCTCCCTTTTAAACATATGCCATTTCCAAATGTGAAATTCTTTCCCTTTGATTTTCTTTCAAGCCACATTCCTTCTCCACAGAAACACTGCTTGTAATTCACTTTCATATTGACGGCATCCCAAACAAAGCCATAATCCCATATTCTCTTCAACAATCCCTTTAGCAGTGCTAACCTTACTCATAAAATATTCATAAGCTTATCATTTATATTTTCTATGTGCAGTAATTTTATTTTGTGTTAGTCTTGTCTCCCCATTTAGAAGGCACGCTATTTGATGAATGAGGTCTATTTTCTTTAAAAGGCTTTCCAAAGTCTAATTAATGGATGCTTGATCATTGTTGATTATGATAATATTGTGCATTCAAGAGAGGAGGAGGTTGAGAATCTTTTTACGCTAGTACCTCTGTGCATGGTGCTGATCTAAGGCAGTGATTATTCATCTTTTGGGGCTATGGACCCCTCTGAGAAGTAAATAAAATCTATAGACTTTCTCCTGGAAACAGGGCACAAAATAACACACAAAAATTTTGAATACAATTTCAGAATATGAACCTTGGTCTAAAACCCTTGACCTAAAACATCTTATTAAAAATTCCCCCAAACAAGTACATTTTAATTTTTAAAACGAGGGGTATCTGCTTGTCATTACATTTAGAATAATGGAAAAATGGCAGTTAGGATGGGATTGCTCACATAGTTTATAAATATGATGTAAGAGCCACAAGAATAGGTTGATAACTATGTTCTTCTAATCCTGGGACTTAGACAATCTTGGGTCTGAGCTTCTGGGACTAAGTCTGTTTGGAACATCAGAAGTATTGGGGCGAATTGAAAAACTAGGTGGGGTAGGGTGCCAACTCTGAGACAGAGTAGGGCCTGGGAACCTTGGTAGGCACAGAATAACAGGAAAATCCAGGAAAACTGCAGGGAGTGGAACTGTGGCTTCTTGGCTCTTACAGTTCCTGTCCCCAGAGTAAAGTGTCAGTCACTGTGTTACAGAGAAGGAAATGTGGTGATATGTGTTCAGTTTCCTCTTTAGGACGTTCAGCACCTAATGTAAGCTTATTGAGAAGAAATTTACTTAAAATATTGAAAATCATATATTCATTTGTTTTACTCACAGGTGGATTTTTTTTTTTTCTTTTGTGGTACTGGGGATTGAACCCAGGGGTGTTCTACCTCTGAGCTACACCCTCAGTCCTATTTTATCTTTTATTTTCATTTATATATTTATGTATTTAGTGGTACTAGGGATGGAACCCAGGGGCATTCTACCTCCGAGCTACACCCCCAGCCTTATTTTATTTTTTATTTTGAAACAGGGTCTCACTAAATTGCTGAGGGGCTCGCAAAGTTGCTGACATTGGCCATGAACCTGCAATCAGCCTTTCCTAAGTACTTGAATTACAAATGTGTGCCACCATGCCCAGCTTTATTTTTTATTTTGAAAGAGGGCCTCTCTAAGTTGCTGAGGGCCTTGCTAAGTTGCTGGAACTGGCTTTGAACTTGTGATCTTCTTGTCTCAGCATCCAAGTACTAGGATTGCATGTGTGCATCGCCATGCCCAGCTACAGGTGGATTTTTCTTTCTTTCTTTCTTTTTTTCTTTCTTTCTTTTTTTTTTGCAGTACTGGGGATTGAACTCAGGGGAATTCTACCTCTGAGCTATACCCCCGGCCCTATTTTTTATTCTTTATTTTGTTTTGAAACAGGGTCTCACTAAGTTGCGGAGTGCCTCACTAGGTAGCTGAGGCTGGCAGCAAACCCAGATCCTTTGGTCTCAACTTCCCAAATGCTGGGATTACAAGTGTGCACCACCACACCCAACTTTGGATTTTTCTTTTTTCTTTTTTTTTTTTTTTTTTTGCGGTACTGGGGATTGAACTCAGGGGCATTCTACCTCCGAGCTATACCCCCAGCCCTATTTTTTATTCTTTTATTTTGAAACCGGGTCTCACTAAGTTGCGGAGGGCCTCACTAGGTAGCTGAGGCTGGCCACGAACCTGGATCCTCCGGTCTCAGCCTCCTGAATGCTGGGATTACAAGCGTGCGCCACCATGCCCAGCTTCTCATTTTTTAAAAAATAACATTCTTAAGAACCTGAAGGAATGCCTTTTTTTCTTTTTCATATTTTTTTCTTTGCGCATGTGTGTGTGCACACGTGTACTTCATACTGAGGATTGAACCCAAAGGGATTCTACTTCTGAGCTATGCCCCTATCCCTACTTCTTTTCTTTTCTCTCCTCTCTTCTCTCCTCTCCTCTCCTCTTCTCTTCTCTTCTCTTCTCTTCTCTTCTCTTCTCTTCTCTTCTCTTCTCTTCTCTTCTCTTCTCTTCTCTTCTCTCTCTCTCTCTCTCTCTCTCTCTCTCTCTCTCTCTTTCTCTCTCTTCTTTCTTTCTTTTTTTTTTTTTAGTACTGGGGATTGAGCTCAGGAGCATTCTACCTCTGAGCTACACCCCAACCCTATTTTATTTTTATTTTGAAACAGGATCTCATTAGGTTGATGAATATCTCACTACTTGGTGAAGCTGTCCTCAACCCTGTGATCCTCCTGTCTCAGCCTCCCAAGTAGTGAGATTACAGGTATTCACCACCACATCCAGCTCCCCCAGCCCTATTTTATTTTTTATCTATTTATTTTTCGAAAGAGGTTCTCACTAAGTTACAGCATGCTGCCTTATACTTGCAATCCTCCTGTCTCAGCCCCACAACCACTGGGATTATAGGAATGTCCCCATGCCCTGTTCTGAGGAACCTTTTCAAGTTAAGTAGTTGAATTCTCTCCTATTCTCTTCAGTATCCTTCTCAGAGAATCTTTAAAAAATAAATTCAAATATTTTAATGGTTTTTTTGTCACATAATCTTTGCTCTTCCCTCTTCACTAATCTCACATCTGTGAGTTATAACTGTGAATGAGAAAAGAATGGACCATATGCCAAACAAAGGAAAGGTAGAAAGTAGAAATATTAAAAAATAAAAGCAGCCCATCTCTGTTACCCAGTCACTGCTTGCCTGACTATCCTTCATTCCTCCTAGCCTCTATTTAAACAGAGTCAAGTACCCTGCATCTGTGACAACACTGAAGAAGACTATTAGTGGCAAGGGATGGGAAATTTAAAGATCAAGCACCCTTAGCGGTCCTCACTTTCACTGCTGAAAGGCATCAGGAGATCAATAAACTGATCAAATCACTAACACCAGGGAGAAACACTTAAAAAATTCACTTGTATAAATTAAAGTAGACTTTTTACTTGTAGTAAATGAAAACAACTTACCCATTGGAACTCCAGGAGATTCAAAATGCTTTACTAGTTGAAAGGCAAACTCTTCTGATAATGGTAGCCCAAGAAAATTTAAATCAGTGCTTTTTAAATCTTGGAGACCCTCCATTGGTAAGCACTGTAGTGGCTTAGATTCTTCCCATCTCTTCAGATTATCATTAAGTCTTTCATTTAAAAAGTGAAGATCAGAAGTAACCCGTAAAGAATACAAAGTATCAGGTTGCCAATTTAAGATTTCTGAAGAAATAAACCTTACATCATTTATTTTATTACCTACTCTTGTTAAAGCTTTGAAAGTCAAAAATGTCTTTTTGTTGGTAAAAGATACCATCCAAAAGCTAGATATATAATGTAGCACAAGAGAAGTAATAGGGTTTTTGTAAAAATACACAGCATGCCCTCGTCTGCTAAATAATAGGTAATGAGAATAAAATTGCCCACCAATATTTAGAGGGGGATCTTTGATAATCTCAAGGTAAAACCACAGTGGGTAATGGCCAAAGGTCACTACTTTTTGTTTATTCTCCTCTTGGTTATTTATTTCTGAAATTCTATCTTTTTCTTCCTCCAAAATAATGTTCAGGCCATGCTCCTCCCTTTCCTTTGCATCAATATATCTTTGTCTCAGTATGTTAAAGTTTGGTGCCAAATTGAAAATTCTTTTCTGTCTCCTTTTCTTAGTCTCGGTTGATTCTAAGGCACTCTTTGGGCTATCCAGTTGAGGTAAACAGCTGCTGAAGGTATTTGTTTCAGTTTCCATGAATGAAACTGTAGTTTCACTTGGATGTGACAGATCATTTTCTGTCAGTAGCTTCTCCTCTATCAATAACTCTGGGCTGCTTCCTGGTCCTGATGCTCCTTCACAGGTAGAGATCAATTTAATCAATTGCTCTCTGCTATCAGGACACATTATTTTATGTGCTCTATCTTTCTTTGGTCTCTGTTCACATACAAACTTATGGGGTCCCTCAGGCCAGCTACCAAAATAGGATTGGCTGTAATTCTCAGAGCCTGGCTGTAATTCTTCATCAGACAAGTTGGTTGTGAAGAAAGCCCAATAATTGTTTTTAGTTGCATGCACTCTTTGTTCCTCCCTTACAACTTTATCTGAAGTTCTGGATCCATATTGATGGCACAGAATTGCTTCATCTGGGAGGTTTTTATCTACTACCTCTCTCTTCTGCATAAATGAATGTGGGGTTTCAGCAAATAGGTCCTGGATGTCTGATGCCAAATTGTGCCTATTTCCAATGTGCTTTTCTACCTCCATGCCAGAGTGGCCATCCCTTGTTACATAGAAAACATTTCCAGTCTCTCTTGGACAAGTAACAGAGTTTTCATTTGGCATTGATGACAACATTAGAGACCAGTTGTTATCTTCCTCAGGGAAGTAATTCTCTGGTGTGGTGTCCAACTCATCTATAGATACGGCATTTGGAAAACTGTCTTCAGGATCTATATTTTTCCAACTGTTTTCTTTACAGCCATTCACAAAATCTTCCACTTCATTTTGTAGGCCATCAGTGAAGGAATACCATGATTCTCTTTTGGTATCTTCAAAATCTGTCTTTTTACTCTGACATGGGACCTGATCTCCTGGTGTCAGATAACTCAAGGATTCAAATGAGTTTTCATCCATGAGTTTACTAAGACTGTTAGGCTTTTTGTTTCTTTTTCCATTTCTCTTCTGTTTGGTTTTGCTAAATCTGTCCCCAGTTGTCTTCAAAATTCTTTTACTGAAATATTAAAAATTACAGAAAGTTATAAAAATTACTTAAATAACAGTAGCAAGCTATAACATTAAGATCTTAATATATAGATCTAAAAATCATTAGTTCTTGTATTTCTAGTACTTGGGAGGCTGAGACAGGAAGATTGCAGGTTCGTGCCCAGCTTCAGCTACTTAGTGAGGCCCTCTACAACTTAGTGAGGTCTTGTTTCAAAATAAAGAATAAAAATAGGGCTAGGGGGTATAGCTTGGAAGTAAAATGGCCCTGAGTTCAATTCCCAGTATCTCAAACAAACAAACAAAAAATCATTAGTTCAAGAGATTCTAAAGTGTACAAGTACTTTGAATTATATTTTAAAACCACTTTAAAAAAGAGATACTTTAAGCCGGGTGTGGTGGTGCACGCTTGTAATCCCAGCATTTGGGAGGCTGAGACCGGAGGATCCGGGTTCGTGGCCAGCCTCAGCTACTTAGTGAGGCCCTCCGCAACTTAGTGAGACCCTGTTTCAAAATAAAAGAATAAAAAATAGGGCTGGGGGTATAGCTCGGAGGTAGAATGCCCCGAATTCAATCCCCAGTACTGCAAAAAAAAAAAAAAAGAGAGAGATACTTTAATCATATAAATTATAAATGAAAATACTTTGAGAAAGTTAAAAAGCTCATATATACATGCTCATTTCATAAACAGATAATTTTACAAAAAAAAATTAATATTTCCTTAGAGAAACTATTCTACTTGTATATATGCAAAGCCTATCAATAGATCTTAGATTTCCTATCATTTTAGATTTTTGAAAAATAAAAAGTGGCTGGTATCATCTCAGAATGGCACAAGTTTAATAGCTCCAATAGCTAGGTTTTACCTAGGCATATAGACTTTGGCAATTAAGTTGCTTCACCAAATTATATACAGTGATTAATAATGAGCAGCTGAAGGGAAACACATGAAGACCTGAGTGTATGTATATTTATATTCCTCACTATGATGTATAATTACAATGCACAATAAAAGTATTTTAAAAAAATAATGAGTAGCTGAGCCAGTATTTGGGTGATATGCTTCTTCTTCTTCTTCTTTTTTTTTTTTTTGGTACCAGAATTGAACTCAGGGGCATTCTATATCTGAGCTACTTCCTCCCCAGACCTTTTTATTTCTTGTTTTGAAACAAGGTCTCACTAAGTTGCTGAGGTTGAACTCAAAGCTACGATTGTCCTGTCTCAGCCTCCCAAGTACTGGGATTACAGGTATGCACCACCATGCCTGCCTGGGTAATATGCTTCCAATTGCCTACCTAGCAGTAGTACTAAACCAGAAGTGATAGCACTACTGTGTCGGGTGCTTGGAAAGGAGTGAAGGCATTTTTGGTGGTTATTATTGGTGATATGTTACTGGCATTTGGCACTGAGGCCAGGGAGGCTAGCAATGCCCAGTGAAGAATGATCCCACCCCAAAGACCAATAATGCGCTCATAGAGCACATGAAGAATCCATAGTGCCTCTGAACCAAAGACAATACTGCACGCTAAGACAAAAAGGAGGATTCAGGAAGTTTTCTAATATTGAACATAAAGGTGGAGTTATCACCTCTTCTCTTTTGGGTAATCAGAATTAGGAACAGGCGCCATTGAAGACAGGGAAAAATGCAGTGGAAGAAGGACAATAGAAATAGGTGAGGGAGCCGGGCGTGGTGGCGCACGCTTGTAATCCCAGCATTCGGGAGGCTGAGACTGGAGGATCCAGGTTCGAGGCGAGCCTCAGCTACCTAGTGAGGCACTCCGCAACTTAGTGAGACTCGGTTTCAAAATAAAGAATAAAAAATAGGGCTGGGGGTGTAGCTCGGAGGTAGAATGCCCCTGAGTTCAATCCCCAGTACCAAAAAAAAAAAAAAGAAATAGGTGAGGGGAACATCAAAGATAGGGTAAAAGAAAAATAAACAAAAAAGCAAATAAACAAACATGGGAGAATAAGAAGATGATGAGGAAGAGTCTCAATTATTCTCAGACTGAGCATTCTCACTTATGAACTTATTAAACCCACTCCTGGCCTCTGGTCTAAGTTATTCCATTCCACACTACTCGGTCATTTTTAATAGACAGGACACAGGAACACCTTACTCTTTGTCACCTAATTGCTGCTTCCTTTGTTCACAAACTCCTAGGTGTTGGCTTAGAAAGAGTATTAAAAGCTGGGTACAGTGGTGCACACCTGTAATCCCAGTACTTGGGAGGCTGAGACAGGAAGATCGCAGGTTTGAGGACAGCCTCAACAACTTAGTGAGCCTTTCAGCAACCTAGCAAGACCTTGTTTCAAAATAAAAAACACATGCAGATTATAAAAGTGAGGTCTTACAGTTTTGTGGGATGACTGGGGTTGGAATAAACTAGACCTAGTTTCTGGTCCTGGCTCAGTAACAAGCCAATAGGTGGGATCTTTCTAAACTGAGACATTATTCCCTTATTGCAGAGTTCTTGTAGGGATCATTAATATAGATGCTCTTAAATAACCTATGTTTAGCTCATATGACAGATACTAGGTTCTCTCTCTTAGCTCTGTACAAAAAGGACTGGTATCCATTATGGAATGCTGCATGCTTCTGGAGAGATGGCTGCTCTCGAGTATGCCGGTGCCATCTGCTTTCAACATTTAGAACTATATATTCACATAGAGTCAGATGAGTTGATCCTCAAGTCTTGTTACACCAATCATTACTGTTACTATAATTATGTAATTTGTCTTACTCAAGATGAGATGCTAAACACTTATTAAATAAGGTGTGGGCAGGATAACTATAAAATTTGGCTTAAAAATAATAAAAACCCATGATTATGTGCTTATATTGTTTTGAAGTTTGAGTTCTCCCTCCAATTTTCATCAATAGGAACTAGAAAATTTTGACAATGCATTACAGGTATGGTTTATGAGGTTAAAGGGAAAACCAATACTGAACAGAATCATACATAAAGATTGATGACAAAGCCAGGCATGGTGCCGCACGCTTGTAATCCCAGCATTTGGGAGGCTGAGACCGGAAGATCCAGGTTTGCGGCCAGCCTCAGCTACCTAGTGAGGCACTCTGCAATTTAGTGAGACCCTGTTTCAAAAATAAAGAATAAAAAATAGGGCTGGGGGTATAGCTCTAAGGTAGAACATCCCTGAGTTCAATCCCCAGTACTGAAAAAAAAAAAAAAGATTGATGACAGAGCTGGGCA
Source organism: Graphiurus murinus (assembly GCA_004027655.1). Lineage (NCBI taxonomy): Eukaryota > Metazoa > Chordata > Mammalia > Rodentia > Gliridae > Graphiurus > Graphiurus murinus. The sequence goes on from PVLC010040863.1 coordinate 8,931, forward strand.
TAGTGGTGCACACCTATATTCCAGTATCTGGGAGGCGGAGACAGAAGGGTCACAGTCTTGAGGCCAACCTCAGCAATTTAGCAAGATTCTGTTTCAAAACAAAAATAAAATGGGGCTGGTGGTGCAGCTTAGAGGTAGAATGTCTCTAAGCTTGATCCCTAGTATCATAAATAAATACATAAAAGATGGATAATAAAATATACTTGCAAGCATGCATTTTAAGTTCTGATAAGATGTCTAAAGTAGGTATCATTTCATAATGATTCTTTTTCTTTTTCTCAGTGCTGGGGATTGAACCCAGGGTCATGCACATGCTAGACAAATGCTTTACCACTGAGCTATACCTCTAGCCCTGATTCTTTACTTTAATCAGCTTATTCAATGAACTAATTGGATGTCTGTCCCAAAAGCTAGAAAATTAGAAACAACTAAATGGTCATATATACACAAACTGACAAATCATCTTTTTTTTTTTTTTTTTTTTTTTTTATGAAGTACTGGAGATTGAACCCAGGGGCATTCCACCTCCAAGTTATACCCCCAGCCCTTTTTGTTTTTTTATTTCAAAATAAGGACTTGTCTTTCTACTTACTGAGGCTGTCCTTGAACCTGCAATCTTCCTGTCTCGGCCTCCCAAGTACTGAAATTATAAGTATGTACCACCACCCCAAGCTGACAAGTCATCTTAATCAGATAAAAATATACTTCTCAGTAATTGATAAAACAAAGACAAAGTATTAATATATGTTATAAAGAACATAATTAATAATGATTAATATTATGAACAAATATGGAATGATTAGAGAAAACACATTCTTTTCAAGCCTACATGTAATAGTTATAAAAATTAACTACACCATCAGGCTACCTTCCACAAATTTCAGAGAATTACTAATGTACCAATCACATGCTCCAACCATAATGTAAATTTTGAAATTAGTAACAAAAATTTTTGGAAAAATTTTAGAACATTGAAAAATTCATAGGTTAAAAAAAAATTACATGGTGCTAGGTGTGGTAGTAATCCCAGTACTTGAGAGGCTGAGACAGGAGGACTGCAGATTCAAGGACAGCCTCAGTAAGTAGTAAGACTCCCATCAACCTAGTGAGATTCTGTTTCCAAATAAAAAATAAAATAGGTCTGGGGTCATAGCTTGGAGGTGGAATGCTTCTGGGCTCAATCCCCAGAACCACACACACACACACACACACACACACACACACACACACACACACACAAATTACATTGTAATTTTTTTGTAGCTCTAGGAATTGAACCCAGTAGAGGTATTCTACCTCTGAGCTAAACCCCCAGACCTATTTTATTTTGAAACAGGGTCTCACTAAGTCACCACATGTGGCCTCAAATGTTTATTTATCCTATCTCAGGCTTCCAAGTACTGGGATTGCAGCCATGGGCCACCTGCCCTGCTATGTAAATATTTAAAAAGGAAAGATATGAAGTTAATGAGTTATCCTCATAATTGAAGATAGTAGAAAAAGAAAAGCAGAACAAGTAGGGCACAGTGGGGCATACCTGTAATTCCAGTACTTGGGAGGCTGAGACAAGAAGATCTCAGGTTTGAGGCCAGCCTTAATAATTTGGTAAGACCCTTAGCAATTTAAGTGAGACCATGTTTCAAAATAAAAAATAAAATAGGGCTGAGGGTGTAGCTCGAAGGTAGAATACACCCTCACACACACACACAGAGCAGAATAACTACAAAAACAAAGGAAGGGAATAATAAAAAATGAAAAGAAAACTTAAAAGCAAAACAAACATAATATACTTGTAATCCCAAATTTGGGAGGCTGAGACCGGAGGATTCGGGTTCGAGGCCAGCCTCAGCTATTTAATGAGGTCCTCCACAACTTAGTGAGACCCTGTTTCAAAATAAAGAATCAAATAGGGCTGGGGGTGTAGCTCAGGGGTAGAATGTCCCTGAGTTCAATCCCCAGTACCGCACATAAATAAACAATCAAACAAACATAATATAGATAGGATCAACAATTCAGAAGTTGATTGTTTGAAGAGATTAATAATTAATGTTTCAAAATAAAATAGGGCTGGGACAAATAAGGAATAAATGAGAAGTTCTTTAATTAACACTGGACAATGTGACCCTATCACAAACATCTTTTGTTATAAGGAAATTTTAGAAGTTTTTCTTTAAATCAGGAATAAGACAAAAATGCCTATTATCATTTTCATTCAACATTGTACTAGATAGTCCAGATAAAATATTGGATAAGGAAAATAATGAAGAGGTATGAAGATTATAAAGGAAGAAAAAAACTGCTACTGTTGGAGATGACCATTGTCTGCAGAGACAATGTTAAAAATATATAAACAAATCAACGGCATTAATAAGACTGTTTGGCAAATACTGCAGAAGTAAAAAAATAACATTCAAAAGTCAACTACATGAGAGATGTCAGTGAAAATGGCACATTATCAAACTCCAAAAGCCCATCCCTTTACAATAGCAGTGAATAAACTGGCAGGGACTGCTAGAAGCAGCTTTAACAGAACTCTGAAAATAAACCAGGGGTTTACAATAAACCAGGCAAGTGCTTAATCAAGAAGAAAATGGCAGCTGGGCATGGTGACACGTGCTTGTAATCCCAGCATTTGGGAAGCTGAGACTGGAGGATCCGGGTTCTCAGCCAGCCTCAGCTGCTTAGTGAGGCCCTCCACAACTTAATGAGACCCTGTTTCAAAATAAAGAATAAAAAATAGGACTGGGGGTGTAGCTCAGAGGTAGAATGCCCCTGGGTTCCATCTCCAGTACCGCAAAAAAAAAAAAAAGAAAAAAAAAGAAGAAGAAGAAGAAGAAGAAGAAGAAGAAGAAGAAGATGACAAGCCTCTGTAAGAGAACTTTGTGGTGTTCTGAATGGGCCTCGTCTTCTGCTCTCCAGATTGGTGCTGGCCCTAAAGATACAAACTGCATCCCAGTACAAGTATTTATACCAGAGATAGCAGAAAAAACTTTATTCTCAAATAACTGTGGTTGCTTTGACCTGTTTGGTGGCTCTGCTAACTCAAAGGCTTTCTCTATTTTGACTAACTTGAAACTCTTTGGCTAAGGCAGCTACCTGGTAGGGAGAAGAGGAGGTATTTATCAAACACATTTAAAGGCAAATGAATTAGCCACTGCTACCTGGGGCAAGTCATAAAAATTGGGGTGAACAATAGACAAACCAAAAAAGCTAGAGAAGAAAGTCTGGAAAGTGAGACACTTTAGGAAACAAGGGCTTTGAAACCCTCCCACATATTCCTGGGAATCTAGAAGACCATCAATATGTTAGGTCTGGGTGTATGCTCAGACATGACCTAAAAAGGCCCTAAGCTCCACTTCTTGTTGATGTCCAGATTTTGTACATACAGGAAGTGAAGATTAGGGAAGAGTTGAAAAACAGTCTTAGTGTGGAAGGTGTGCAATATTACACAACACAGAGCCTATCAGCAAAGATGGAGTTTTTGTTGTTGTTCCAGGCATTTAAGGAAACTTCTGTTGAATCACTAGCTGACTACTAAGCTAAAGGAACAAAGATTTCAATTGGCACACAGACAATATAGACTTAACACAGTTAGTGCAAAATTTCCAATTTTCAAGAACAATATGAAACATGTACAGAAACAACAAATTATGGCCAATATACAAGAGAGGAAAATAAATTAATAGGAACTATCCCTGAGAAAGCCAAGACATTGGGCTTACTAGACAAAGACTTTTTAATCAACTATTAAAAATATGCCAAAAGAACTAAAAGAAACAATGGACAAAGAACTAAGGAAAATTATGAGAACAATGTCTCACCAAATAATGAATGTCCATAAAAAGATAGAAATTATAAAAGAGAACCAAATAGGAATTCTGAAGTTAAGGAGTATAACAACTGAAAAAATTCAATAGAGAGGTCCAACAACTGACTTGAGCTGGCAGAAGAATCAATTATCTCTACTATGGTCCTTTATTTCTTCATGTGGATTTGCGTCACCATCTAGTGTGCTTTCGTTTCACTCTGAAGCACTCCTTCTAGTGCAATTCCAATAGCAGAAGTCTCAGCAGTATAATAATCATGGGCTCTGGGTAACAGCATTTTCTGTTTTGATTTTCTAGCCCTACAAATAATTGCAACTTCTTACATATATTAGTGTTTGGGTAACTTACCCACTCTGCTTTTCCATTGCTTCCAATGCCTTGTAGTCAAGTCTTTATGTTACACCCCTCTATTTGAAACACCTAGAATGGGTTTTGGTTTCCTGACTATAGAGTCCTGTATAACACATATAACTGACCAAAGATTAGCATCTAGAGTCCATAAAGAAATTCTACAAGTCAATAAGATAAGTAAGTAGAAAAATAAAAATCATAAAAAAGCATTTTACAGAGGAAACAAAAATAGTCTAAAATACATAAAAAAAAATTTGTTAGCAATAAAACTAACACAAATTAAAACAATAATAAGTTTAAATCACCTAATACCACATGTTAGCAAAAATCTAAAGTAAAGCCGGGCGTGGTGGCGCACGCTTGTAATCCCAGCATTCGGGAGGCTGAGACCGGAGGATCCGGGTTCGCGGCCAGCCTCAGCTACCTAGTGAGGCACTCCACAACTTAGTGAGACTCGGTTTCAAAATAAAGAATAAAAAATGGGGCTGGGGGTATAGCTCGGAGGTAGAATGCCCCTGAGTTCAATCCCCAGTAC
>PVLC010040864.1:0-13637 GCA_004027655.1 Graphiurus murinus
TACTGGGGATTGAACTCAGGGGCATTCTACCTTCGAGCTATACCCCCAGCCCTATTTTTTATTTTTATTTTTTTTTGTGGTGCTAGGGATTGAACTCAGGGGCACTCTACCTCTGAGCTATACCCCCAGCCCTATTTTTTATTCTTTATTTTGAAACCGAGTCTCACTAAGTTGCGGAGTGCCTCACTAGGTAGCTGAGGCTGGCCGTGAACCCGGATCCTCTGGTCTCAGCCTACCGAATGCTGGGATTACAAGCGTGCGCCACCACGCCGGGCTTATTCTTTTTTTTTTTTTTTTTTGCGGTACTGGGAATTGAACTCAGGGGCATTCTACCTCCGAGCTACACCCCCAGCCCTATTTTTATTCTTTATTTTGAAACAGGGTCTCACTAAGTTGCGGAGGGCCTCACTAGGTAGCTGAGGCTGGCCTGGAACCCAGATCGTCTGGTCTCAGCCTCCCAAATGCTGGGATTACAAGTGTGCACCACCACGCCCGGCTTGAGAGGTGATTTTTGCCTTTCCTAGGAAAGCATTAGAGGGCCTGAACAACTCATGTTGCATTCTAACAAAAGAAGGATAAAAGCCGGGCGTGGTGGCCCACGCTTGTAATCCCAGCATTTGGGAGGCTGAGACAGGAGGTTCACAGTCAGCATCAGCTACTTAGGCCCTCCGCAACTTAGTGAGACCCTGTTTCAAAATAAAAAATAGGGCTGGGGGTGTAGCTCGGAGGTAGAATGCCCCTGAGTTCAATCCCCAGTACCACAAAAAAAAAAAAAAAAAAAGAAAAGAAAGAAAGAAAAGGATAAAGTAGCTGAACCTGGTGGCGCACACTTGTAATCCCAGTACTTGGTAGGCTGAGACTGGAGGGTCCGGGTTCGCAGCCAGCCTCAGCTACTTAGTGAGGCCCTCCACAACTTAGGGAGACCCTGTTTCAAAATAAAGAATAAAAAATAGGGCTGGGGGTGTACCTCAGAGGTAGAATGCCCTTGAGTTCAATCCCCAGTACCGGAAAAAAAAAAAAAGATAAAATAAAAGTGACTGTTTTGTTTTGTTTTAATATTGCATCTCCTTAATTTGAAGCCTTCTCCCAATACTCTCTAAGCCAGAAAGACGAGTGGTTGTGTGTGGTCCTTAAGCAAGCTTCTCGACTATCTAATAGTCTTTGCGTTTGAAACTAGGTTAGTCTTAAGAGCAGTTTGTTTATATCCCAGAATTTGTTTTTGTTTTTGGTCGTAGAGATTGAACCCAGGGGCATTTTGCCTCTGAGCTATGCCCCCAGCCTTTTTTAGTTTTTATTTTGAAACAGGGGCTAAATTGCTGAGGCTGGCCTCTAACCTGCAATCTTTCTATCTCAGCTTCCCAAATACTACCACCTTGTCTGGTTTGTATCCCAGAATTTGATTCAGCCTCGAGCTCATGGAAGTGCCTGCCAGGTAGACAGGCTTAGGAGTAACAAGGAAATATTTCTTTGTCATGTATTAATATATCTTCCTCTTCTACTTCTTCTGATAATCAGAATATCTAGATAATACTGTTTGATATTTGTAGGTTTTTGTGTTTTCTGGCAACAATTAATAATACAGATTGTATAGTGTTGTATTTTCACCAGGACATCAGATATTAGGTTTCAGTGGGCTTTACAGCTCCTTTACTTTACTATGTTTATATAATAAGTCAAGCATAAAATATTTAAGCTGGGCATGGTGGTACATGCTTGTAATCCTAGTACTTGGAGGCTGAGACAGGGGAATTGCAGGTTCGCTGCCAACCTCAGGTACTCAGTGAGGCCCTCAGCAATTTAGTGAGACCCTATTTCAAAATAAAGAATAAGCCAGGCATGGTGGTGTACACTTGTAATCCCAGTACTTGGGAGGCTGAGACAAGAATTCCGGGTTGGCGGCCAACCTCAGCTACTTAGTGAGACCCTGTTTCAAAATACAGAATAAAAAATAGAAGCCGGGCCTGGTGGCGCACGCTTGTAATCTCAGCATTTGGGAGGCTGAAACCAGAGGATCTGGGTTCGCAGCCAGCCTCAGCTACCTAGTGAGGCACTCCACAACTAAGTGAGACCCGGTTTCAAAATAAAGAATAAAAAATAGGGCTGGGGGTGTAGCTCGGAGGTAGAACGCCTCTGAGCTCAATTCCTAGTACCGAAAAAAAAAAAAAAAAAAAAAAGAGCTGGGGGTGTAGCTTGGAGGTAGAATGCCCCTGGGTTCATCCTCAGTACCGCAAAAAAAAAAAAAAAAAAAAAAAAGAATAAAATATAGGACTGAAGATGTAGCTGAGAGGTAGACTGCCCCTGCGTTCAATCCCCAATACCAAAAAATAAAACAAAATAAACATGAAATAGGGCTGGGGGGTGTAGCTTGGAGGTAGAATGCCCCTGGGTTCAATTGCTAGTGCCAAAAAAATAAAAATGTTCAAATTAAAATTAGTAGTCCTAGCTGGGCGTGGCACGCTTGTAATCCCAGCATTGGGGAGGCTGAGACCCTAGGATCCGGGTTCGCGGCCAGCCTCAGCTACCTAGTGAGGCACTCCGCAACTTAGTGAGACCCTGTTTCAAAATCAAGAATAAAAAATAGCCCTGGGGGTATAGCTCGGAGGTAAAATGCCCCTGAGTTCAATCCCCAGTACCACAAAAAAACAAAAATTAGTAGTCCTAAACTGAGCGTGGTGGTGGATGGCTATAATCCTAGTACTTGGGAGGATGAGACCAGAGGATCTGGGTTCTTGGCCAGCCACAGCTACTTAGTGAGGCCCTGTGCAACTTAGAGAGACTCGGTTTCAAAATAAAGAATAAAAAAATAGGGCTGCCGGGCGTGGTGGTGCACGTTTGTAATCCCAGTATTTGGGAGGCTGAGACTGTTGGATCCGGGTTGGCGGCGAGTCACAGCTACTTGGTGAGGCACTCTGAAACTTAGTGAGATCCTGTTTGAAAATAAAGAATAAAAAACAGGGCTGGAGCTGGGTGTGGTGGCGCACGCATGTAATCCCAGCATTTGGGAGGCTGAGACCGGAGGATCCGGGTTCTTGGCCAGCCTCAGCTACCTAGTGAGGTACTCCGCAACTTAGTGAGACCCTGTTTCAAAATAAAGAATAAAAAGAAAAAAATAGGGATGGGGTGTAGCTCAGAGGTAGAATGACCCTGGGTTCCATCCCTAGTACCGCAAAAAAAACAAACAAAAAAAGAAAATTGATATAAAAGCCAGGCATCGTGGTGCCCGCTTGTAATCCTCAGTACTTGGGAGGCTGAGACTGGAGGATCTGGGTTTGCAGCCAGCCTCAGCTACTTAGTGAGACCCTGTTTCAAAATAAAGAATAAAAAATAGGGCCGAAGGTGTGGCTTGGAGGTAGAATGGCCCTGAGTTCAATCCCCAGTAGCGCAAAAAAAAAAAAAAGAAAATATATAAAAGATATAAAATAAGAGTGTCACATTTCAGGGACAGATTGACATATTTTAGATAAGCCATTCATGACTTTTGGGAACTCAAAATCTTCTGTCATTCAAATTGGGAAGAAGAGTTTATTTTGAAGAGTTATTCTCTGCCAATAATGAACCCTTGTCCAGATTGTTTTACTAAGATAGAGCTGGTCTTTTATACTTCTGACAATTGAAATACAGAAGGCAGGGTAAACCCTAAGCTCTAAGAGTTGTTTAACATCTTTTCCCACTGGAGTAGTTACCATGTTTGGATTTGGGGAAAGCAGTTAGAAGTGAGTATCAGCTTACAGCAGCAATCGTCATGTGCTTGTTTTTACACTTTAGTTGTTAAGAAAAGGTGATGCAGTTTGCTGTCTCAGCTGTTTGGTGTATAAAGAAAATGTATTCCTTCTCTTCCTTTTTCCCCCATCCTCATTATTTGGACAGTAGCCCCACTTAATAATAAAATCAACCTAGATGAAGTGCTGTTGACAGTGTCTGTCACATCTGTGTTCAGAGAGCCTGTTTCCCTATCTCTAACTTATGGTCCATTAGTGCTTGAAATTCAAGTCATAGAGTCTTCCTTTTACTGGAACAGAGAGAGTAAAGAATTTCTGTTTTGGGAGTCTGGATTTGAGGTTAGTGGAGGAGTTGGAAAGAAAACAAAGATGCTAACATTTACAGTGCTCCCCTGAAATGAGAGCTGCATGATCAAACCCACATGACTCCCTCAAGGAAAAGCACTTGAAATCTTAGATGATTGTGAACTGTAGCTTCCTCTGCCGCAGACCAGAACTTTTTTTTCCCTAGTACTGGGGATTGAACCCAGGGACTTTGTACTTCCAAGGTACACCTGCAGCCCTATTTTTTCTTTTTCTTTTTCTTTTTTTTTTTTTTTTTTGCGGTACTGGGGATTGAACTCAGGGGCATTCTACCTCTGAGCTATACCCCCAGCCCTTTTTTTTATTCTTTATTTTGAAATAGGGTCTTACTAAGTTTCGGAGTGCCTTACTAGGTAGCTGAGACTGGCCACAAACCCGGATCTTCCTGTCTCAGCCTTAGCTACCTAGTGAGGCCCTCCACAACTTAGTGAGACCCTGTTTCAAAATAAAATATAAAAAGGGCTGGGGGTGTATATTTCAGAGGAAGAGTACTTCTGGGTTAAATCCCTGGTACAAAAAAAAAAAAAAAAAAAAAAAAAAAAAAAAAAAAAAAAAAAAAATAGGGCTGCGGGTATAGCTCAGAGGTAGAATGCCCCTGAGTTCATCCCCAGTACCGCCAAAAAAAAAAAAAAAATAGGGCGGGGCGTGGTGGCGCATGCTTGTAATCCCAGTACTTGGGAGGCTGAGACCAGAGGATCTGGGTTCTCAGCCAGCCTCAGCTACTTAGTGAGGCCCTCTGCAACTTAGTGAGACCCTCTGCAACTTAGTGAGACCCTGTTTCAAAATAAAGAGTAAAAAATAGGACTGAGGGTGTAGCTCGAAGGTAGAATGCCCCTAGGTTCAATTCCCAGTACTGCAAAAAAATAAAATAAAATAGGACTAGGAGTATAACCTGGAGTTGTAAAAGGTCCCTGGGCTCTACCCCCAGTACATAAAAAACAAAGTAACTTAATTCACTTTACTGGAGTTCATAATTGAAATTTGGAAATGTAAAGCTAGAACATACTATTATATAGCCAGAATATCATCAGATTATATTTTGGTTGATATTTTATGTATTAGGAAAGATTTTTCTGTTTGCTCTCTCTGGAAGGTTTTGGCCTCCCCCTTTTTTTTTTGCGGTACTGGGGATGGAACCTGGAGGCATTCTACCTCCAAGCTACAACCCCAGCCTTATTTTTTTATTTATTTTGAAACAGGGTCTCACAAGTTGCAGAGAGCCTCACTAAGTAGCTGAGGCTGGCCAAGAACCCGAATCCTCCAGTCTCAGCCTCCCAAATGCTGGGATTAAAAGCGTGCGTCACCACACCTGGCTCGGCCTCCCCTTTGTCTTTTTCTTTTTCTTTTTTGTTTTTATTTTTGTGGGATTACAAGTGTGCGCCTAGCCCGGTATGGCCTCCCCTTTTTCTTTAGTCTCCTTGGTAGATTCTGCCAGAAAACTGACATCAGAATGTCCTTGTTTTTTCGACACATCTCTCTTGCCCAGGCTGGCTTTGAATTCCTGAGTTCAAGGGAGCCTCCTGCCTTCACCTCCAAGTAGCTGGGATTACAGGGTACACAACCATGCCTGGCTTTGTGGTACTGAGGATTGAACCCAGAGACATTCTATCTTCAAACCATACCCTCAGCCCGATTTTATTTCGTATTTGGAAACAGGGTCTCACTAGGTTGTTGAGAGTATCACTACTTGCTGAGGCTGTCCTCGAACCTGTGATCCTACTATCTCAGCCTCCCAAATACTGGAATTACAAGCGTGTGCCACCATGTCCAGCTCCCAGTCCTATTTTTTATTCTTTTTTTTTTTTTTTTTTTTTTTTGGTTCTGGGGATTGAACTCAGGGGCATTCTACCTCTGAGCTATACCCCCAGCCCTATTTTTTGTTCTTTATTTTTGAAACCGAGTCTCACTAAATTGCGGAGTGCCTCACTAGGTAGCTGAGGCTGGCCGCGAACCTGGATCCTCTGGTCTCAGCCTCCCGAATGCTGGGATTACAAGCGTGCGCTACCATGCCCGGCTTATTTTTTAGTCTTTATTTTGAAGCAGGGTCTCACTAAGTTGCAGAGGGCCTCACTAAGTAGCTGAGGCTAGCCACGAACCCGGATCCTCTGGTCTCAGCCTCCCAAGTACTGGCATTACATGTGGGTACCACCACACCCGGCTGTGTCATTGTTTTTGATTAACTGTGTATTTCTCCATGGCTGCTTAAGCCCCATATCAGGTATAATTAACTAGTCTTGGAAGTATCCAATATCTGAGATTAATTAGTAATGTGTGCTTACAAGTTAGGTTTGAATATCAAAATAGTATGTCTTGTTAATGTCTGTGGGCTCTCTTGGGTTGATATGAATCTCTTCTGATTAATACCTTTGGTGAAATATACACTAGCTAGTACCTATTAAATACTTTATTAGCCTGTTTTTCTTTGGTAACCTAATGGAAACTATAACCTGTGAAGTGAACAACAAAGATAACAACAGACCAGAGGCAGAACTGGGGAGAGGGAAGGTGGTTATTTCATCCTTATAAGTGGAATTTTCTCTCCTAGAATTCTGGAGTATTCTTAACCTGACATAAAGAAGACAGAAAACCAGGCTGTAGCAGGACACTGTTCTAAAATAAGAAATTAAAAAATAAGTACTGAGAGTGTAGCTCAGAGATAAAATGCCCCTGGGAACATTTGGGAGGCTGAGACTGGAGGATCCGGGTTCGCAGCCAGCCTCAGCTACCTAGTGAGGCACTCAGCAACTTAGTGAGACCCTGTTTCAAAATAAAGAATAAAAAATAGGGCTGGGGGTATAGCTCAGAGGTAGAATGCCCCTGAGTTCAATCCCCAGTACCGCAAAAAAAAAAAAAAAAAAAAAAAAAAATGGCCCGGGGATCAATCCTCGGTAACCTCCCCCCTCCAAAAATAAATACATAAATAAATAAATAAATAAAGGCAGCAGGAAGACAAAAACTATCCGTTTCTTTTTTTTTTTTTTTGGTGTGGTACTGGAGATTGAACTCAGGCATTCTACCTCTGAGCTATACCCCCAGTCCTGTTTTTATTCTTTATTTTGAAACAGGGTCTCACTAAGTTGCAGAAGGCCTCACTAAGTAGCTGAGGCTGGCCGAGAACCTGAATCCTCCTGTCTTAGCCTCCCAAGTACTGGGATTACAAGCATGTGCCACCATGCCTGCTTGTCTTTCTTTTTTTGTAATGTGTATTTTCTTAACCAAGGATAAAAATGTGCTTCAGGAAATATGTCGTTTCCTGATAGCCAGATAAAGGGAACCTCTGTTTTTCTGTGTTCCAAATCAGTGTTCAATTAAAAAGAGAGAGTGAAGCCGGGCGTGGTGGCGCACGCTTGTAATCCCAGCATTCGGGAGGCTGAGACCGGAGGATCCGGGTTCGCGGCCAGCCTCAGCTACCTAGTGAGGCACTCCGCAACTTAGTGAGACTCGGTTTCAAAATAAAGAATAAAAAATAGGACTGGGGGTGTAGCTCGGAGGTAGAATGCCCCTGAGTTCAATCCCTAGTGCCACAAAAAAAAAAAAAAAAAAAAAAAAAAAAGAGAGAGTGAGCCGGGCATGGTGGTGCACGCTTGTAATCCCAGTACTTGAGAGGCTGAGACAGGAGGATCCAGGTTCGCCACCAGCCTCAGCTACTTAGTGAGGCCCTCTGCAACTTAGTGAGATCCTGTTTCAAAATAAAGAATAAAAAATAGGGCTGGGGGTGTAGCTCAGAGGTAGAATGCCCATCGGTTCTATGCCTAGTACTGCAAAAAATAAATAAATATAAAGAGAGTGTTTGGATTGATGATATTTCCTATAGGAAACTTTTTCTTATCCTTTTACCCTATTTTACCTCACTTTTCCATCCTTTCCCATCAAAAGCGTTAATTTTCACATAGGTATTCATCCTGTTTTCATATCTCATGAGAGCTTTTATTCTTTCACTGTTTTCTGTTAGAAGTGAACTTTTTTTCCCTCAGCCTCTGCATCTATAGACACACACACACACACACACACACACAACCTCCAAACTACACTCCCAGCCTTATTTTATTTTTTGTTTTGAAACAGAGTCTTGATGGGCATGGTGGCATATGCTTGTAATCCCAGTTCTTGGGAGACTGAGACAGCAAGATTGCAGGTTCACAACCAATCTCAGCTACAGCCTCAGCCTCAGTGAGGCCCTCCACAACTTAGTGAGACCCTGTTTCCAAATAAAGAATAAAAAATAGGACTGGAGGTGTAGCTGGGAAGTAGAATGCCCCTGGGTTCAATCCCCAGTCACCAAAACCAAAATCAGTCTGATAAGTTGCTGAGGGCCTTGCTAAGTTTTGGAGGCTGTTCATGAGTGAACCTTCGATCTTCCTGTCTTAGCCTCCTGAGTACAGGGTTATAAGTATGTGTCACCACATCTGGTTCCTTCCATCTTTTTTTTTATCTCCATTTTTTTTTTCTCTTTCTATGAAATTCCAGTCTGTTTATTTATTTATTTATTTTTTGCAGTACTGGGGATTGAACTCAGGGGCATTCTACCTTCGAGCTATACCCCCAGCCCTATTTTTTATTCTTTATTTTGAAACCGGGTCTCACTAAGTTTCGGAGTGCCTCACTAGGTAGCTGAGGCTGGCCACGAACCTGGATCCTCCAGTCTCAGCCTCCCAAATGCTGGGATTACAAGCATGCGCCACCATGGCTGGCTCCAGTCTATTTATTTGTAATGGCTGCATATGAACTTAAAACATGTGATTCTTGGGAAGTCAGTCTGCCTCCTGTTGGGATCTGAGGAAGACTTTGGCAAAAGGAGAAGCCCTGAGGGCAAGTTTCTTGTAAGGAGTTCAATATATCTTACAGTGTGTTAAGTAACCCACAACAAGCACTGTCCCAAAGAACCAGTGATGATGTTGGGGGGTGGGCTAAGGAGAGATGAACAAAGGAAGGGAATGAGAAGAGGCTTTATTTTTTTTTGGTACTGAAGATTGAACCCAGGGGCATTCTACCTCCAAGCTATATCCCCAGCCCTATTTTTTATTCTTTATTTTGAAACAGGGTCTCATAAGTTGCTGAGGCTGGCGGCGAACCTTCGATCCTCCTGTATCAGCCTCTCAAGTACTGGGATTACATGCATGTGCCACAAGGCCTGGCTGCCTTTATTTTATTTTTTTGTGTACTGGGAATTAAACCCAGGGACATTCTACCTCTGAGCTACATCGCCAGCCCTATTTATTTTTTATTTGGAAACAGGATCTTGCTAAGTTGTGGAGCCAGATTGCTGAGGCTGGCTGCAAACATGTGGTTCTCCTGTCTCAGCCTCCCAAGTACTGGGATTACAGGTGTGCACCACCACACCCAGCTCCAAACTGCTTTTGAATTTTTGTTTCTAGATGCATCCTTGCCTTTCTGACTTTTTCCTCTGAATATCCTTAGGATACTGAGGTGTGCCTTGGTTTTAATTGGCTTGGTTCAGTCACTGTTGAGGGTGTAGTGATGGTACAGTTTTTTTTTTTTTGCGGTATTGGGGATTGAACTCAGGGGCATTCTACCTCCGAGCTATACCCCCAGCCCTAGTTTTTATTCTTTATTTTGAAACCGAGTCTCACTAAGCTGCGGAGTGCCTCACTAGGTAGCTGAGGCTGGCCGAGAACCCAGATCCTCCGGTTTCAGCCTCCTGAATGCTGGGATTACAAGCGTGTGCCACCACGCCCGGCTTGGTACAGTTTTTTTAATATTGTCACTTAGAGCTGTGTGGTTGGCAGTACTTCTTAGGAGGTAGGCTGACATTTTAGATGTATTTCTGAGTATTTTCATTTTGAGAACATATTGTGCCTCCCACTTGCAGGGTATAGTTAGAATGGCTTTCAGCATTCCAAGTTATCTCAGACCAGAAAGATTGCCTCAGGTAGTTCAACAAACAACTGGGTTAATTTTGTTTTTGTATTATTTTGTTATGGGGTGGGGGGCGGTTCCCTTTTGCTTTTATTTTTTTAAATTTTTGATTCTCAACCTACCATCCAGGAGTCTCTGAAGAGTTAGCATTTTGCTCTCAGCAACTCTCATTCTCTCCTTTTCTTTCTTTTCCTTTTCCTTTTTTTTTTTTTGCAATACTGGTATTGAATCCAAGGCCTTGGGCATATTAGGCAAGTGCTCTACCACTGAGCTACATCTGTGACCCAAGCCTGCTTATTTCTTAATGGTCTTTGTAGTAATTGTTGATACATATATGTAGTAGTGTTGATAGATCATTGAATTGGGTCTCTGGGATTGCTTCTCTATGACCTGTTCAGGCAAAACTCCAGTTGTCTGAGGAATGCACATCCGGCTAGCCTCTAGCGTCTCCAAATTATATGTGCAGTTCAAACATTGAAGTCAGCCACACACTGCCTCTTAGTTTCTCATCTGATGGTGATGTCATCTCATCTCATCTCTGCCGGAAATGCTTCTGCTCTGAAAGGGCAGGGTGAGGCTCTGTTATTAAGGCCAACTCTTTTATCTCACACACTGAGGAAAAAATTCATTTCGAATCTATTCAGTCTGAAAATGTCTGTGTTTAAATGATCTCCTTTATTTATTTATTTATTTATTTTTGCAGTGCTGGAGATTGAACTCAGGGCATTCTACCTCCGAGCTACACCCCCAGCCCTATTTTTTATTCTTTATTTTGAAACCGAGTCTCACTAAGTTGCAGAGTGCCTCACTAGGTAGCTGAGGCTGGCCGCAAACCCGGATCCTCCGGTCTCAGCCTCCCGAATGCTGGGATTACAAGCCTGCGCCACCACGCCCGGCTCTTCATAATTTTTTTGATAGTACTGAGAATTCAACATAGGGACACTCTCCCTGAGCTGTATCCTCAGCCATTTATTTATTTAATTTACTTATTTATGGTACTGGGGATTGAACCCAGGGGCATTCTACCTCCGAACTACACCCCTAGTCCTATTTTTTTTATTCTTTATTTTGAAAGGTCTCACCAAGTTGCAGAGAGCCTTACTAAGAAGCTGAGGCTAGCCTCGAACCCGGATCCTCCAGTCTCAGCCTCCCAAGTACTGGGATTACAAGTGTGTGCCACCATGCCCGGCACCCCCAGCCTTATTTTTTTTTTTTTTTTTTTTTTTTGCAGTCCTGGGAATGGAACCTGGGGACATTCTACTTCCGAGCTACAGCCCCAGCCCTATTTTTTTATTCTTTATTTTGAAACAGGGTCTCACTAAGTTTCAGAGGGCCTCACTAAGCAGCTGAGGCTGGCTGTGAACCCAGATCCTCCAGTCTCAGCCTCCCAAATGCTAGTATTACAAGCTTGTGCCACCATGCCCAGCCCCAGCCTTATTTTTAATTCTTTCTTTCTTTATTTATTTTTGGTACTGGGGATTGAACCCAGGGGCATTCTACCTCCGAGCTATACCCCCAGCCCAATTTTTTATTCTTTATTTTGAAACAGGGTCTCACTAAGTTTCAGAGTGGCTCACTAGGTAGTTGAGGCTGGCCGAGAACCCTGATCCTCCAGTCTCAGCCTCCTAAATGCTGGGATTACAAGTGTGTGCCACCACACCCGGCTTCCCAGCCCTATTTTTTATTCTTTATTTTGAAACAGGGTCTCACTAAGTTGTGGAGGGCCTCACTAGGTAGCTGAGGCTGGCCAAGAACCCGGATCCTCCGGTCTCAGCTTCCCAAATGCTGGGATTACAAGCATGTACCACCACGCCTGGCCGGTTTTTTTATTTTGAAACGGGGTCTGACCAAGTTGCTGAGGCTGGCTGCAAATTTGCAGTCCTCCTGTCTCAGCTTCCTAAGTACGGGATTATAAGCAAGTGCCACCACGCCTGGCTAGAGGTTAGTTTTTTTTTTTTTTTTTTTTTTTTTTTTTTTTTTTTTTTTTTTTTTTTTTTTTTTTTTTTGCGGTACGGGGGTTGAACTCAGGGGCATTCTACCTTCGAGCTATACCCCCAGCCCTATTTTTTATTCTTTATTTTGAAACCGAGTCTCACTAAGTTGCGGAGGGCCTCACTAGGTAGCTGAGGCTAGCCGCGAACCCGGATCCTCCGGTCTCAGCCTCCCGAATGCTGGGATTACAAGCGTGCGCCACCACGCCCGGCTAGAGGTTAGTTTTAAAAACATTTTTCATGTCTTGGCATACATAAGATGTGCTGAAATTGTGTGTCCCTATTTATAGGCCTTACTTCATATTCTGAGGGATATGGTTCCCATTTTCTTTTTTTTTTTCCGGTACTGGGGATTGACCTCAGGGGCATTCTACCTCCGAGCTACACCCCCAGCTCTATTTTTTTTTTTTTTTTTTTTTTTGCGGTACTGGGGATTGAACTCAGGGGCGGTCTACCTTCGAGCTACACCCCCAGCCCTATTTTTTACTCTTTATTTTGAAACCAGGTCTCACTAAGTTGTGGAATGCCTCACTAGGTAGCTGAGGCTGACCACAAACCCGGATCCTCCGGTCTCAGCCTCCCGAATGCTGGGATTATAAGCGTGCACCACCACGCCGGGCTCCTGTGGTTTCCATTTTCAAAGAGAACCTCTTATTTTTGTTGATACAGGTTTATTTCAGATTGTATAGGCATCCCAAAGTAATGTGTAATTAAGAAAAAGAATATGAGGTATAGGAATCCTGATTATTTGTAGTTTAGGATTGTTAGCAACATTCTAGATATTTTACCATAGTTTTCCTTCTAGCTTGTTTTGGCCAGCAGTATAACATGATCATTACGTACTTGAGTTAATGTGTGTATATGTGTGTGTGTGTTGGGGGGTGACAATATTGAGTAGTGGTTTATTAGGCATTATGGATTATAAAGCAAAGAAAATGATACTAAAGCCATCCCTATTTAATTGTTAATTTATGTAATCTTCACATTAAAGTATTTGTTAATAGAAAGTTTATGTAGTTCAAGAAAGATAGAAGCCGGCCGTGGTGGCTTATGCTTGTAATCCCAGTACTTGGGAGGCTGAAACAGGAGGATCACAGGTTCAAAGCCAGCCACGGCAACTGAGCAAGGCTCTCAGTAACCTAGTGAGACTCTGTTTCCAAATGAGAAATAAAATGGGACTGGAGGTGTAGCTTGGAGGTAGAATGCCTCTAGGTTCAATCCCCAGTACCAAAAAAAAAAAAAAAAAAAAAAAAAAAAAAAAAAAAAAAAAAAAAAAACCAACCTTATGGTACCATCTAGAGATTTTAACATTTTGGTATATAATTTTTAGGCCTTTTTTTTTTTTTTTTTTGCAGTACTGGGGATTGAACTCAGGGGCATTCTACCTCCAAGCTATACCCCCAGCCCTATTTTTTATTCTTTATTTTGAAACCGAGTCTCACTAAGTTGCGGAGTGCCTCAGTAGGTAGCTGAGGCTGGCCGCGAACCCGGATCCTCCGGTCTCAGCCCCCCGAATGCTGGGATTACAAGCGTGCGCCACCATGCCCGGCTGGCCTTTTCTATAAGAGTAAGTATATGTAAATTTATAGAAAAATGTTTTAGAAAAAAATGATATTGTAGCTGGACGTGGTGACGCACGCTTGTAATCCCAGCATTCGGGAGGCTGAGACCGTAGGATCCGGGTTCG
>PVLC010040866.1:0-13633 GCA_004027655.1 Graphiurus murinus
CATCCCCATTACTGCATGTTTCAAAGTAAATTAAGCTGAGTGTGGTGGTGCATGCTTGTAATCCCAGTACTTGGGAGACTGAGCCAGGAGAATCACACAGGTTCAAAGTCAACCTCAGCAAATTAGTGAGGCTTTCAGCAATTTAGTGAGACACTGTTGCCAAATAAAAAATTAAATAGGGCTGAGAGTATTGCCTGGATATAGAAAGCCCCTGGGTTCCACCCCCAGTACCACAAAAAATTTTAAAAATTAAAAATTAAAAGGTGCCGGTTGTGATGGTGCACGCTTGTAATCTCAGTACTTAGGAGACTGAGACCAGAGGATCCAGGTTTGCGGACAGCCTCAGCTACTTAATGAGGCCCTCTGCAACTTAGTGAGACCCTGTTTCAAAATAAAGAAATAAAAAAATAGGGCTGGGGGTGTAGCTCGGAGCTAGAATGCCCTGGATTCAATCCCCAGTACCAAAAAAAAAAAAAGTGCTTGGGGTGGGGGTATAGCTTATAGGTAGAACTCCCCTGGGTTTAATCCTCACTACCCCAAAAATAAATTAATAAATACATAAATTACATATATGTATGAAATATTTCAAATGCATCTTTAGTCTGTTCCAAAACTACTTGAGTTTTTTATTGTTGTTTTTTGTTTGTTTGTTTACAGTAGTGGAGATTAAACCCAGGAGCATTCTACCTCTGAGCTACACCCCCAGCCCTATTTTATTTTTATTTTGAAACAATCTCAATAGATTGATGAGAGTCTCACTACTTGCTGAGGCTGTCCTCAAACCTGTGGTCCTCCTGTCTCAGCCTCCCAAGTACTAAGCTTACAGTTGGGCACCACCATACCCGGCCAGAACCACTTGTTTTTATGACTGTAGAAATCCATCCTAAGCCAGGCCCAGGGGCACATGCCTATAATCCCAGTTCTTGGGAGACTGAGAAAGGAAGATTGCACATTTGAGGCCAGCCTCAGCTACTTAATGAAACCCTGATTCAAAATCATAAAAACAAGCCAGGCATGGTGGCGCACGCTTATAATCCCAGCATTTGGGAGGCTGAGACAGGAGGATCTGGGTTCGAGGCCAGCCTCAGCTACCTAGTGAGGCACTCTGCAACTTAGTGAGACCCTGTTTCAAAATAAAGAATAAAAAATAGGGCTGGGGGTGTAGCTCGGAGGTAGAATGCCCCTGAGTTCAATCCCCAGTACAATAAGAATAAGAATAAGAATAAACAAAAGAGTGTAGCTCTGAGGTAGAAAAACCCTGGGTTTAATCCCTAGTAACAAAAAATAAGTACATTTTAAAAAGAAACCTATCCTAATTTCTTTTTTTTTTTTTTTTTCTTTTTTATCTCTACAGAGCAAGAATCAAAAATTAGAGCCCATTCCTCATCGAAGACTAAGGATGGTGATAAATACTATTGAAGAAAACTTTCCCCTGGGAACTGTGCAGTTTTTGATGGACTTTGTGTCCCCCCAGCATTACCCACCCAGAGAAATTGTGGCTCACATCATCCAGAAAATCCTGCTCAGTGGTTCTGAGACTGTGGATGTCCTCAAGGAGGCCTACATGCTGCTTATGAAAATTCAACAGTATGACCATAATACCTGGCTTTTGGCAAAACCCTCTGGGGAACTTGGACTTGGGCACAGCTTCCTCTGAAGCATGAGCTTTATTCAACTAACCATTAGGGAGGGTTTCTTAATATATTCACGTTATTTGGATTGCAAGTGAAAGGAAAGACAATCAGAACTGGCTTTAACAGCTTTAAAAGAGAATTTAATGACTTATGTTACTAGAAACCTAGGAATAAGATATGATTTGATCCTATGTTCAGAAGTGGTTGCCAGGATCCATTTTATTATCTCTGCCTTGGTTTTATTTTCAGGCTCCACATGATAGTCCTCATCCTCAGGCTTTTCTGACACTCTCAGTTCAAGAGTCTATTTCCCTGTTAGACACACCAGAATCCTGAAATTGAGTCTTGTAGTAGTTAATTGACCTAACGTGAGACAGAAGCTCATCTATGAACCAATCACTGGGATAGAATATTAAGATTAACTCAGAAACTCATATTTTTCATCTTGGGTTCCTGGTAGGTAAAGCTAGTTGGTTAAGAGTAGTAAAGACTTGGTATCTTCATGAAATTTGGAGTACTAATGCTTCCCAAAAGGGTAGTGGAAAATGGGTAGCAGAAAGCAATGAGGTCATACTGTGCTCAGATTGACACGGTCTGGTACCAGAGGGTGGGCCAGAACACTGAGGATAAGGGGCTTTTTTCTTCTGTCATCTTCCTGATCCCATCCCTTCTTCCACTAAATTCTCCAGCATTCTAATTATTCCACTTGACTTTCAGGCTACATCCAGCCAATGCCAAGACAGTGGAATGGGACTGGAAACTTCTCACGTATGTCATGGAGGAAGAGGTAATGTAATAATTATGAAAGCCTAATCTTTTACATTCTACCTCTGAGCTACACCCCCAGCCCTAATTTATTCTTTATTTTGAAACAGGAAGTTTTTAACTACAAAGGAAAATTTCAGCATATCCATTAGTAAAGTCTATGCCATTATTCTCTCCTGATAGTCCTACTCCTACAAAAAATTACTATTAAAATAGTGTGTGCTAACCAGGTGAGGTGGTGCACACCTGCAATCCCAGTATTTGGGAGGCTGAATCAGGAGGATTGCAGGTTCGAAACCAGCCTCAGAAACTTATGAGACACTGTGTTCAAAAAAAAAAGGCTTTGGGGTGGGTGTAGCTCAGAGGTAGAATCCCCCTGGGTTCAATCCCCAGTATCACAAACAAAAACAAAAAGCAAAAAGGTGTGTTTTCTAATTCAAATATTAGTATATTCACTTTCCTTCTTGAGATCCCATTAAAAATAGTAGTAAATAGCTGTAGTTCCAGCTACTCAGGAAGCTAAGACCTGAGAATCCCTTGAGCCTATGAGTTCAAGACCAGCCTGGGCAACTCATTAAGATGCTATCTCAAAAACAAACAAACAAAAATAGTAATAAATGGAGAAAGTTAGAAATCTATAACTATGAAAATAAGGGAAAGAACAGTAGATGTAAATTAAGATTTAGAAGATTTAATGAAAATACAGGAGCAGTGATTGATGAAGCTGGGCAAAGAAAGTCAAGTGGGCAGAGAAAGCCTCAAATAGCTGTGAAAGAGGCCACAGCAAGAAGGGAAGAAATCTCCCCTTTAGAGCACCAGAGAGGTTTTGGACTCAGAAACACAACAGATGTAGTAAATTATTGGAGTCAGATTTGGGCTATAAGCCATGCATGGTGGCTCCTGCCTATAATCCCAGGACTTGGGGAGCTGAGACAGGAGGATAGCAGATTTGAAAACAATCTTAGCAAGATTCTCCACAACCTAGTTAGTCCCTGTTTACAAAAAAAAAAAAAAAAAAAAAACAAGCCAAGTGTGGTGGCACATGCCTACAATCCTAGTTCTTAGGAAGCTGAGATAGGAAGGTCACAGATTCAAGGCCAGCCTCAGCAACTTAGTGAGGCCCTCCACAACTTAATGAGACCTTGTTTCAAAATAAAAAATAGGACTAGGGTTATAGCTCAGAAGCAGAATGCTCCTGGATTCAATCCCTAGTACCACACACACACACAAAAAAAAAAAATAATAATAATAATAATAATAATAAATTAGAAATAGAGCTGGAGTGTAGCTTGGAGGTAGAATGCCTCTGGTTTCCATCCCCAGTACCACAAAAAAAAGAAAGATTCTTTAACTGTAATGGTCATCTCTCTATTCTTCAGCACAGAAAGCGCTGTAGTAAGGTTGTCTACCCTGAAAGTTAGAAGATTCACTATCTAAGGAAATTGAACAAGCCATATATAATAAACAGAAACAGCTAATGTAGAGTTGGTACTCAAAAAAAAAAAAAAGCCTCTCACATTCTGACCTTTAGGGATCCCCAAGCTTAACTGCCAGCTCTGTCTCCTCACTCTAGGATGAAACAAATGATTTTCTTTTTCTTTTTCTTTTCTTTTTTTTTTTTCCCCCCCCTGTGGTACTAGGGATGGAACCCAGGAGCATTCTACCTTTGAGCTACACCCACAGCCCTATTTTGTTCTTTATTTTGAAATAGGGTCTCTCTAAGTTGCGGAGGGCCTCACAAGTTGCTGAGGCTGGCCTGCAAACTTAAATCCTCCTGTCTCAGCTTCCCAGGTATTGGGATTACAAGTATGCACCACCACACCTGGTGAAACAAATGATTTTCGATTTAGAATTCTGTCCTCAACTAAGCCATGAGTTAAGTATAAGGGTAAAGACGAGATATTTCCAGATATGTAGGAACTTGAAAATGTATCCCACAATCCATTTCTTAGGAGGCCACTAGTTGGTATTCATCTGAGGAATGGGGGGAATGCCTTCACCCAATGAAGATGGAAGCATGTGGGATCCAAGGAACACTAGATGGAATCCAAAAGAGTATCAAAGAGAAGTCTCAAACTTATAGTGAATAGCAGTACAAGGGAGCAATTAGTCCAGCTTAGAATGAAATTACAGAGGGCTTTAAGTAAGAATGGTCTGGGAGATACCAGTAAAATAGCAGACTAGGAAGCTCCAGGCCATTGTTCAACAATGGAGACACTGAGTCAACAACATAACAAGGTTAATAAAAGACTAGAATTCCTTTCTGGGAACTCTAGAGACCAGAGTAGCTGCAGAACTCAGGTCAGTATATAGCCAAGAAGGTATTTCATCAAAAGTTTGTGGTATTTTGCCATGTTCATGCCCACTTCCTATCCAGCATAGCAAACCACAGTCAGAAAGAAACCTCTCCTACCCCAGTACCACCTCCTTTGGGATAGAAATAAAGATTATGCCATGCATCCAGTGTGCTGTTTATCTGGTTTCTGTCTTGCTAGATTCAGAACACTGATAAAGAACAGTAGAAAACAGAGGCAAGCATTGCAACATGTTAGAACTGCAAAGAGTCTGCAATTCCATAGGCAGATACTAGGGGAAGCAAGAGATTAATAAGCCCCTGAAAAGAAACAGGGTCAAGCCACTTGAAAAGACTTAAAAGTATAGTACATGTACAAATTCAAAGCAAAGACATCACTAGAAAAGAGGTAAAGTCTGGAAACCCAGTACATAAAAACTAGAAAAGGCACATCTATAATCCCAATACTTAGGAAGCTGATACAGGAGGATCACAGGTTTAAATCTAGGCTCAGAAATTTAGCAAGACCCTCAGCAACTTAATGAGATCCTGTTCTCAAAAATAAAACAGGACTGGGGTGTAGCTCGGATGTAGAACACCCCTGGTTTCAATTCCTAGTACCAGAAAAAACTAGAAAAGGTACTTTTTTTTTTTTTCAAATGCCTATATCTTTGCAAATGTTCACAAGGCAAGAGCTGGTTCTCCAAAAAGATAAAATAAACAAACCCTTAGCTAGACTAATAGAAGACTAGAATAAATAAAATCAAATTCTTAGATGTTTATGTAAATTCCTAGATGTATATGCCTTACCAAGATTAAATCATAAAGAAATAGAAAAAATACTACCCATCAGATTGGCTACTTAAAAAAAAAAACAAAAAAACTTTTCTTTAAAAAGCAAAAAATAAGCTGAGCATAGTGACTCACGCTTGTAATTCCAGTACTTGGGAGGTTGAGACCGTAGAACATGGCCAGCCTTAGCTACTTAGTGAGGTTCTCCGCAACTTAGTGAGACCCTGTTTCAAAATAAAGGATAAAAAATAGGGCTGGAGGTGTAGTTTAGAGGTAGAATGCCCCTGGGTTCCATCCCCAGTACCACAAAAAAACCCAGAAAATAAAAGCCAGATGGTATTATAGGTACATGCCTATGATACCAGTACTTGGGAGGCTGAGAAAGGAGGATTACAGGTTTAAGGATAGCCTCAGCAACTTAAGGAGACCCTGTTTCAAAATAACAAGGGCTGGTGGTGTAGCTTGAAGGTTCAATCTCCAGTACCCAAAACAAAACAAAGTAAGTGTAAGTGTTTTCTTTCTTTCTTTTTTTTTTTTTTTGTATTATGTGTATGTGTGTGTATTACTGGGGATTGACCTAGGGGCATTTTACCTCCAAGCTAAACCCCAGCCCTATTTTATTCTTTATTTTGAAAGAGAGTCTCACTAAGTTGAGGAGGTCCTAAGTTGCTGAGGCTGGCTGCAAACCTTTGATCCTCCTGTCTCAGCCTCCCAGGTACTGGGATTATAAGCATTGCACCATGTTGGGCTCCAAAATAAGTGTTTTCAAGGTTATGGAGAAATTGGAATCCTTGTGCATGCTTAGAGAGATTATAAAATGGTACAGCTGCTATGGAAGATAGTATGGCAATTCATCAAAAAGTTAATAGGATTATCATATGATGCAGCAGTCCCAATTCTGAGGATATATGAAAACAAATTGAAAGTAAGTTCTCAAAGAGATATTTACAACCAATGTTTGTAGCAGCATAATTCATAATATCCAAGAGAAAAAAACAACCCAAATGTCTACCAATGGAAAAACAATTCTGTCTTTAAAAGGAAGGAAATCTTGTCACATGCTATAGTATAGATGAAACTTAAGAACTCTATGCTAAGTGGAATATGCTAGTCACTAAAGGACAAATACGATGCTATGCTATTTAAATGAGGTATCAAAAGTAGTTAAATTGAGCAGTCATGGTGGCACACACCTGTGATCCCAGTACTTGGAAGGCTGAGACAGAAGGATTACAGGCTTGAGGCCAGCCTCAGCAACTTAGTAAGATCCTGTTTCAAAAAATAAAATAAGAGCCAGGCGTGGTGGCGCACGCTTGTAATCCCAGCATTCGGGAGGCTGAGACCGGAGGATCTGGGTTCACGGCCAGCCTCAGCTACCTAGTGAGGCACTCCACAACTTAGTGAGACCCGGTTTCAAAATAAAGAATAAAAAATAGGGCTGGGGGTATAGCTCGGAGGTAGAATGCCCCTGAGTTCAATCCCCAGGACCACAAAAATAAATAAATAAATAAAATAAGGCTGAAGAGGAGGCTCAGAGGTAGAATGCCCCTAGGTTCAATCCCTAATACCATAAAAATAAATAAATAAATAAGAACCAGTATTTCTCTGATCTGCTAGCCACAATTTTGTGTTTATCCTAAGGCTGATGAAGTCCAGTAAGGCTAACTTCCCGTTACTATCTCTCAATAGATCTACAATCCTAGAAACTCTAGCAGACCTCTAGTTACAACTTTGCTGTTAGCAAATTCTAATTATCTGCAAGTGTCTAGATAGTTTGAACAAATTGTTTTCAATTCCTAGAAACAAAACAAAACAGATTCTGAGACCTTATAGAGTATGATTCTTTTAGCAGTTGCCCTATTTTTCCTCTTTTGCAATTACTTAGACTACCTGCCCTCTCTCAGAAGCCTTTCTTTTAGATACAAACTTGTTAACTTGTGACCTTCTCTTATACTTAGTGATTATGACTACCAATGCGTATTGTCATCCAGGAGACTGAGAAGAAAGACTGACTTTTCATTCTTTTTCCCACAGGGTCAAACTCTGCCTGGGCGAGTCCTTTTCCTGCGTTATGTAGTACAGACCCTGGAGGATGACTTCCAGCAGATCCTGAGGAGGCAAAGGCAGCACCTGCAGCAGTCCATTGCAAACACTGTGCTATCCTGTGACAAACAACCCCACAATGTCAGGTAACCAGCCACCAGAGTCTTGGGACAACAAGATGTAGGGGTCATTTGTAGGCAACTAGTAAAGGTCAGAAGTTATATGTTGGATGAGATTTATAATCACTAGATACTTTAACAGGAGTAATTATTACAACTATAGATAATCTTAAAAGAAACCCTCTCTGCCCCAACGATGTGACGGGCAACATAGATTGAATATTTTTTTCTCTTAAAACTGACAGACTTGCATTTCAATATTAGTATTTCAATATTATCCAAACAATCTTGTGAAATCCATTGGGGATTCTTCATGTTCTAGATTTATTTCTATTACCTGATGAATTCTATTAATCTCATTTGTCACTACTAGTTTCTGAAAAGTAATATGACAACAGTTCATGTGGTTGACAGTAAGGTTCAATAGGTAGCAAGTAGTGTGTGCTTCCTTTTTTTTAACTCAGCTACATCCTTAGCCTTGTTTTATTTTGAGACAAGGAAAATAGGTATGTTAGCTTTTTTTGTTCCTATGACCAAAGTATCTGACAAGAACAAATTTGAAGAGGAGAGGCTTATTCTGGCTCACAGTTTCAGAGGTTTAGCCCAGGGTCAGCTGGCTCCAAGGCAGAAACATGGCTGAAGGGCAGGAGAGGAAAGCTGCTCATCTCATGGCAGCTGGGAAACAGGCAGGAAGCCACCAGGGTCTGATTAAAGGCCATGCCTTCAGTGACCTACTTCCAGCCATGCCCCACCTCTGAACCTTGCTGCATTGGAGACCAGGCTTTCAGCACAGGAGCTTTTGGGGAACACCCCAGATCCAACAGATTCAAACCATAACAATAGGGTATTTTATTTTTGTGATGTTTCTAATTTTCAAGGGTTCTTTTATTTCATTACATGTTTCTTGTTAAAATCAACAAATACTAGCCAGGTGTGGTGGTGCAGGCTAGTACTTGGGAGGCTGAGACAGGAGGATCACAGGTTCACAGCCAGCCTCAGCAACTTAGTGAGACCCTGTTTCAAAATAAAGTTGCCCTTTTTTTTTTTTTTTTGGTATTCTAGTTTTGACTGTTTGGTCTTTGTTTCATGTTAGTAACTTCCCAGATATCTGGTAAACCTGGATAGCCTATTCCTGTTTAAAGGTGAGAGACTCAAATAAGGAAATTCTGAGGATGGAGGAGGACTTGTCATTTCTTCACTTCTCTATAGATGGAATTGGTTTCCCTGTGTGTGTGTGTGGTATTGGGGATTGAACCCGGGGCATTCTACCGCCAAGCTACACCCCTAGCCCTGTTTTATTTTTTATTTAGAAACACAAAGTCTAAGTTGCTAATAGCCTCTCTAAGTTGATGGCTTTAAACCTGCAATCCTCGTATCTCAGTCTCCCAAGTATTGGGTTACAGGTATGTACCACCACATCCAGCTTGGTTTCCTGTTTTTTAGAAAGTCTCCCACATCAGTGTATTCAAGTCTTTCCACTTGACTAGTTGGGTTTTTCAAAGAAGATTTCCAATCTTTAACATGAAAGATGAAGACCAGAATGGCAGGGTTTTGGAAAACAAAACTCTTCCTTCCCTTCTACCCTCCCTCCCTCCCTTCCTTCCTTGTTTTCTTTTAACTAGGATTAAATAGGATTGCTTTTCTCTACTGATGACTTAAAATTTCATTCTCTCAGTTCTTTTTGTGTGTGGGGGGGGGGCATACTGGAGATTGAACCCAGGGTGTTCTACCTCTGAGCTATACCCCCAGCCCTATTTTATTTTTATTTTGAAACAGGGAGGGTCTTGCTAGGTTGATGAGAGTTTCACTATTTGTGCTGAAGCTGTCTTCGAACCTGCAATCCTCCTGTCTCAGCCTCACAGGTACTGAAATTATAGGTGTGTGCCTCCATGCCCAGCTCTCTGTTTTTCCAAGTCAAATTAATCCCTTTGCCAAAGTCACAGACTTGAATTAATCTTCATCCTTAAAATATACTTTATTTGCTTAGTTAATTGGTTAGCTTTCATTTTCTAGTCAGCATTTCTTAACCTACCCCTCAAATCAAACACTAGGTTGACAGTACACATCCAACCCATCACCCACCTTTGCATCTCCCAGCTCCTGAGGTAATCATCAACCTGAATGTTCATCATTTCATTTCTTTCCTTTCTGTGTATTTTTATAGGATACATATATGTTCCTATAAAGTATATATTTTACTTTAGTTCCTTTTATCTTTATATTAAAATATATCATACTGTATTTAATCTATTGAGACTTTATTTTTCACTGAATATTTTATAGTACTCAGATTTGTCCATATTATTGCTTGTCACTATACCTTATTTGTTTAAACTACTATGTAACATTACAAAGTAGTGAATATCCTTTGTCTTCTACCTTCCAAAATTTAACTGCTATTGTCCATTCTCTTCCTTGTGGATACTTAAAAAAAATTCACCAAGCATGGTGGCTTACGCCTGTAATCCCAGTACTTGGGAGGCTGAGACAGGAGGATCACATGTTTGCAACCAGCCTCAGTAACTTAGTGAGGCCCTCAGCAAATTAATGAGACCCTGTTTCAAAAATTAAAAATAAAATAGAGCTGAGAGTGAAGCTCAGAGGTAGAATGGCCCTAGGTTCAATCCACAGTGGCCCTAGGTTCAGTACCACAAATAAAATAAAATAAATGGTTCACTATAGCATTAGTAGAGTTTTAGATTGGGACAAATTAAGTACTTGTATTCAAATCCACCATTTTTATATTGGTAACCTAAGTGTTCATCAAAATTAATTTTGACTATATGAAATTTTTTACCTTACTAACTTAGCCTAAGTCCTATATAAGATATGACCCCATTGCACATTGTCTAAACCATGGTGATTAGCATTAATAGATGGCACCTAATAATAGTTTTCAGGAACTTATATGGTCATCTGGTCTCTATCTCCATCTGGTTAGGAAATATTCCTGGTTAGGAAGCCACAGATATTGCTCTTTGACCCCAGAAGTGCTTTTCTATAATTATAACTCAAAGAAAAGTGCTGATATTTTACTTAGCTTTTTAAAAATGTGCTGTTATTGGTGCATTGTAATTATACATTATAATGAGGTTCAGAGTGATAGAAACATACATGCACACAGCACTCGGTGTGTTTCCCTCTGATCCCACTCCTCCCTGTACATATTATTGACAATGGTATTGAGATGGGTGTGGGCACCTGCTTGCAATCCCAGTACTTGGGAGGCTAAGACACAAGGATCACAGGTTCAAGGACACCTTTAGCAAGTAGTGAGACTCTCATCAACCTTGTGAGACCCCGTTTCAAAATAAAAATAAAAATTAGGGCTGGGGAGTGTAGCTTAGATGTAGGGTGCCCCTGGGTTCAATCTCTGGTACCACACACACACAAAAAAGTAAGTAAATAAATAAATATTATAGCCCTGAACACCATAAGTACAATAGAAGTTCAAAACTTTTCTTTCTTAACTTTTTTTCCATTGCAGAGATGTTATCAAGTGGCTGGTCAGAGCAGTAACTGAAGATGGATTAACTCAGCCCCCACATGGGAATCAGACTTCTTCAGGAACAGGAATCTTGAAGGCCAGCAGTAGCCACCCTTCTCCTCAACCTAACCTGAACAAGAACACCAGTCAGTTGTAAGGGGCAGGCTAAGTCATCTTTCCTGGGGATATTGGGATTTAGTGTTTTAGAGAACAATGGCACTAGTCCTGAAGGGCAGCTTTCCCAAAATTTGACAAGCTCTTGTAATATAAACTGCTTACCAAAATACTTAGTGTAAGTAAAGTCAAATTTCAAATTCCAAAGATAGAGCAAAAGTAAATGCTTTCACCCCTCAAAAAATAAGACTTCAACAAAGCAGAAGTGAAACAAAAGCTGGAGGATCCTGCTCTCCCATTCCTGGATTCCAAAAAGACAATAGTTGCAGCTGCTCATCATTTCAGATATCCACTGACAAGAATGGTGGGAAGTGGGCATTCCAGCAACCTCTAGTCCTTAAGGACCTGTGTTTCACTCCCTTATTCCCAGGACAAAAATAGCAGTTCAACCTACAGACTCCAAGAGATATAACAGCAGTGACTCAGACCAGGGTAGGTCCTCATTACCTCAGACTGCACTAGAAAAAGACTGGTGCCTTTTTTTTTCTTTTTTTTTGTGATGTTGGGTTTGGATTCGGATTCAGGACCTCACATGTTAGGCAAGTGCTCTACCACTTAGCTATGTCCTCAGCCCCTTTTTATTTAATTTTGACAGAAGATCTTGCTAAGATGCTGAGGCTGCCCTTGAACTTGCACACTTCCTGCCTTCCAAGTAACTGAGATTATTATAGATGTGCATCACTGCACCTGGCTCACAGTGATTCTGTTATGGAGTTAAGAGTGGTCTTTGCATTTCTCAAGAGATGGCCAGGATTTTAGAAGATTGGGGCTGCCCTTACACAATTAACCTAGAATTCCATGTCAATCATATTGGTAAAAGCCAGTCAAATATAGCATTTGTACCTAAGTTCACAGTCAGTTTGATCAACCTGACTTTCATATTAGGCCTATGAGTTTCAACTAATTTAAAAGACAATCTTGTCTCTAAAGGGACTGTTTTAAAGCAGTGAAGCATTTGAGCATACTGGGGAAGGCCCTAAAGTGAAGTTATCTTAGATGCACCATATATAGACCCAAGGGGAAGGTAGACACAGTTCCTTCAATGGAAGTTAATCTCATATAATAATCATCATAATAAACTTGTTATAAATAAATATTAATAAAAATAACGGTAGGGCCTCTAAATGTCAATTGTATCATGATCTTATCAATAATAATTAAAAGCGCTACCATTTACCATCAATGAATAGCTATCAGATATTTTATACCTCACAACTTCTCACCCTTTCATAGGTGAGAAGACTTTAACTTAGAGTACCTTAGTAACTTGTTAAAGGTTAAACAGCCTATTGTAGAGCCAAAATCTGACTCCAAAGCTCCTTGTCTACCTATCATGTCACTAGCTGCAGATTTTCTGAAAACAGAGCCCTTTATTCCATCACAAATAATACATGTTAGAAAGCCTGGTGTCAAGCCAGTCTCACCTGTCTGAGGCATTGTCCAGATTCCTAATGTCATATCAGGCTGGCTGTCTCCCACAGTTAGGTCTGATGGGGGAGAAAGGTTGCATCAAGTAGAAATGCTGAGTCTAAACTTAGTAAGAAGCTACCATATAAAGGAACCAGTAACAGGAGAAAAGTCTACGATGGTATATTTCCTCCTTTATCAAAGAAATTAAAATAATTTTTTGTCACTTTGGACCTGTTTCTTCATTTACAAAACAGGGAAGTTAGCCAAGCATGATGGCACATACCTGTAATCCCAGTACTTAGCAGGCTGAGACAAAGATTTCAGGTTTGAGACTAGCCTTGAAAACTTAGCAAGACTCTCAGCAACCTAGCAAGGCTCTGTTTCAAAAAATAAGTAGATAAAAATAAAAGGGACTGGGGGTGTGCCACAAAAAAAAAAAATAGGAAAGTTATAGATTAGATGTCCTTAAAGTTCTCTACACTCTTAAAATTGTGTGGTTCTATTTTTGAATTTAAAAGCAGCTTGCTTTTGCAGCTCACCCCCAAGTTCTGAGAGGTTCAGATAGTATGATCTGGCAAAAGGGATTCAGGTAGGTGAAACTGCTAACTGAAAGCATGCTGATGGTTTGAGTAGTTCTCCCTGGCCTAGTGTGTGCTTTAGTAGTCTCTGTTCTCAGTGTAACTGGTGGGGACCTCTTGCCAGGCCCTCCACTCACTTGTGCCCTATGTTCTGGACTCAGGATTGTGTGCCAGCTTCAGAGGATGCTCTCCATAGCCGTAGAGGTAGACAGGACTCCCACCTGCAGCTCCAATAAAATTGCTGAGATGATGTTTGGGTTTGTGCTGGACATTCCTGAGAGGAGTCAGAGGTGAGTCTAGTTTTGTTTGTTCATTTTAAAAAAAAAAAAATACTTCTG
>PVLC010040867.1:0-13515 GCA_004027655.1 Graphiurus murinus
AGCACCTTCCCCAAATATTACCACTTACATTCTATTACATATGGCCACTTTTTCCATTCAGTTTTTCTCTCTAATTAGATCTCTATTATGGCATCTATGGTACTAATTTATATTTATTTGTTCTTATACATCTCTATTAGGCTATAATCTTTTTGAGAAGAGTAACATCTCATGCAGAGGAGCTGGCTTGTGTTCAGTAAATGCTAATTAAATGAATAAATACTTGGTACTAGATCTATCTTACTTGGATTAGCCTACCCTTCCTGGGGACTAGTCTTTTAGCTTTAAAAATAGAATGAGTTGACTTTTTTGTCCTATGTCATAGCATCTGGATTAGTGATATACTTAGTACATAAAGGGTGATATTGAAAGAGCAGTAAGTTTGCTGATTTGAAGCTACAGTTCT
This sequence comes from Graphiurus murinus, assembly GCA_004027655.1. Lineage (NCBI taxonomy): Eukaryota > Metazoa > Chordata > Mammalia > Rodentia > Gliridae > Graphiurus > Graphiurus murinus. The sequence goes on from PVLC010040867.1 coordinate 407, forward strand.
ATAGTCCTATAAAGTTGCATTTGAATCCCAGCTCACTCATTTTCTAGCTATATAACAATGGCTAAGTTCTATGGTCTGAATGTGTTCCTCAAAATTCCTATTTTGAAATTTAATAACCAATGTGATAGTATTAAAGATAGGACCATAAGGAAGTGGTTAAGCCATGAAGGTGGAGCTCTCCTGAGTGGGATGAGCGGCCTTATAAAAGATTGAAGGGAGCACCATTGGCCCTTTTTACCCTTCAGCCACATAAGGAAAAAGCATTAAAATGGAATTTGGGGAGCAGAGGCTGGGCCTTTAACAGACTCTGAACTTTCCAGTGCTTTGATCTTAGACTTCCAGTCTCCAGAACTGTGAGAAATAAATTTCTATTATTTATAAATTAGCCAGTTTGTGGCATTCTTTCATAGAAGCAGGAATAGTTTAAAAAATATTCTTAAACTCTTAAATCATTTCTCCATCTCTTACATAGTAATTATAAATGTACCACTGAAGATTTCCCATGAGGTTGAAAGAGAGAATTCACCTAAAGGTGGGACATGGACACTTCAATAGAGAAAACACTTGTCAGTTTTAGTTATAATCACATATTATCACTAAAGTGTCTTTCTCTGTTTTCTGTTGTTATACCAAAATATCTGAGACTGGGTAATTTATAATAAACAGAAGTTTATTGCAATCATTGTTCTGGAAATACAAGATTGTAGTGTCAGTATCTGAGATCTTCTTCTTGTGTCATAATATGATTTTAATAAAATCAGATGGCAAGACACAGCAAGCTGCTAGATCAGATCTTTCTCCTTCTTTTAAAGTTAGTAATAATAATAATAATTAGTAGCTAATACAGCTACTAATCACATAGGCAACAGCTCATGGCCTCATCTAATTCTAATTATATCTCAAAGGCCTCACTTTCAAATACTATTAGCATATCAATTTGAGGATTAAGTTTCCAAAACATGAATTTTTGTAGGACATATTCAAAATATAGCAGAGAGCTACACAATAGAATTCAACTTAAACCATCCAGTTCTACCTATTTTTATGATTGATTAATGTATTATGAACATAAAGACTTCTTCCTTTTCCCCAAACTTACTTTTATTATTTATTTTTTGTTTTTGTTTGATTTGTGTTTGGTTTGTTTTAATACTTTTATTGGTGCATTATAGTCTCACATCCTAATGCAGTTCACAGTGATAGTGACACACATGCCCATGGCACTTGGTGAGCTTTTCCTCAGCCCCTCCCTGTTCTCCTCTTCCCCATAAAAAATTAAGATTGACCTTGCTATTCTCATATATATACATAAATGTCGGTGGAAGTGTTGATTTTAAATAGTTGCTCTCAGTGTCCAGAATACTTTGATCAGAGCCTATTAAGTAAGAACACAGACACAACTTTTGTGCTATGGACAAAGTCCAAAGTCATTTCACCAATCTTCTTCAAACAGTAGCAATCCTAGAACTGTAGTCACTATTCTCCAGGACAATTCTCTCAGAACTGTAAGTTATAAGACTAACTGGACTCTTTTCCTCTATGTCCAGTTTTATACCTGATCATAACAGACCCACCTTCACACCCACACAAAGAAATATATACGCCTGGAAATTGAAGAGAAAAAGTGAATTTATTTTCTATTTTATTTTACCCATTTTGAAATAACCCTGCTTTGGAGTTGATAATATAATTGATTAGAATACATTTTAATCAAAAGAAATTCAATTAAAAAATAGTTTTCCACGAAAATTAGGGAAGGCCAAAGTGTGATTAAAGTTTCACACTTCATCAAGACTATTTCTGTTTCTGTGTATGTGGATGAGATATTCTTAAAAATCATTCATGTTTATAGGAAAGTCATTAAAAGTAATAACTGAAAGTGGTCAAAATAATAAATATAAGGATAAAAACATTATATGTGCCAAATGATTGTCTAAAGTATGACTTAATGAGGCTCAAAGTTCTTGAAAGTAATTCATGTTTATTCAATGCCTCTATGAAGCTCTACAAAACATAATCTAAAGGTGATATGTATACCTTTTCTTCATTCAATAATTCAATTCACAAGCAGAGTGCTTTAAGAGATTTAATCATTCCTACATCCTTATATATGTGTAATTTCTCTCTTTATGATTTTGTTCGATTATTTTGTGCCAGCAAGTATGTATACTTTGGTTCAGAAGACCATCAGATAGTTGTCAAAATTACATGCTTTTAATACGAACAATTGTATTCTTTCATCCTACTTGTAACTATTAAACGATATAACTTGCATATTTTATTACAGTATATAAAAGCATTCTTTCAACTATAGTGAAGGTGGAGAGCCCCATGGGGCCTAGTTCATAATAGATGTTCAACAAGGACATATTAAATTGAACCTAAGTTTTCAAATATTTAGTTTTGGATAGAAATAACTAAATCATAAGTGAATTAACTCTTCTTGTGTGAATTCTAAATACATAGCCTGAGACAAAATATTCAGCTTGAAAACTCTGCACTGTGAGTGAGTGTAATTTGCCTCATTTACATCCTAGAGGCAAAACCAGCAGAGTCAGTCAAGTTCCTTTTTGTCCTGATAAAAAGCCATGAAAGGACTTTCTGACTTCAGTGGTGTAGCAGAAAATTCTACTTGTCTCAGCAGCTATGTAGGCAGCAGATATCTCTGTTTCCACAAAACAACACATAAAACTTGGTAACATATCAGAAGAGAATCGATGGAGGCTAAAGCAGACATCATGGCAGCTAAAACTCTTTTAAGACTCACCCTACATCTTGGTACCCTCCATATTTTAAGTCTCATGTTCTGCATTTTCAGGCTGCTTCCACCAAAGGCACAACCATGTGGCTTAAGTTGTGATGATCACAACTCCCTGTGGAACTGAACGCTCAGTTGAGCAATGCCAGACAGGGGCTACACTCTGAGGAACTGATTTTCTGGCAAGTAAGGTAGTGAAGGTTCTTGGGAACATCTGTAGCATCCTCTGGTGTCCAGTCTCAATTGCCATCTTCAGTGTAGCAAGTGTTCCCATTGCAGAAGCACCTGGTTGTGACTGGGCAGTCATGACCACCAGACTTCCACTGTTCATCTGGGGCCCTGCTGGAGAATCTGTGAACTACACAACTGCTTTAATAAATTCCTTTCCTTGTTAAACTGGCCAAAAGGGATTCCGATCTTTTCCTGCTACTAGTGGGAAATGGCAGGCTGCAGATATCAAAAAAGCTGTGGTCCTAGTCCTGGTGCTATCCTAGTCACTGATTACCTGTGTGACTGCAGGTACTAGTTACCTTCTTTGGGCTATGTTTTCCCCATCAATGAATTAATTTTTTTGAGATAAAACAAAGATTTAATGAATCAGTGAATTAATTTGTTTGAGATATAACAAATATTTAAACATTCAGAAGTGAAATTACTAGTGTTCTAGAGAAGAAATGTGCATTTATTTATGGTTTTGATGAGGAAGAACTTCTAAGTTTAATACATAACCCATTAACAAAAAAATATATGATTAATCACCTAAATTATAGAAAATTAGAAATAATTATAGCAAATAAATGCCTTCAGCAAGTGACAAAAATGGATTAAAATATAAAATACACATAAAAGACCAAAAACTTATTTTTTTAATTTCAAAAGGACTCATGTTAGTTAGAATAAGAAATCATGTGAACAGATAATCACCAACCCTTCCGCCAATAAAAAGAAAATTTAAAAGTCCCATAAGCCCAGGAAACAATGCTCAGCCTCGCTTAAATAATTGAAATCAATATAGTATCACAATGCTACTATTTTCTACTGATAATACCAGTAAATATTAAAATTAGATGTTACCAAATACAGGTGAAAGCATAAAGAACAAGATACTGTCATTCACTATCAGCGAAAATGTAAGTGAACACAGCCTTTGGAAAGGCAAGTCTATCACAAATTTGCCAGCACATGTACTTTGACTTACCAATTACGTTTCTAAGAATTTACCCCAAGGATAATCTCATAAAAGTCTGTAAAAATATCTAAAAGGATATTCATCATAACATTTCCTCTAATTGCAAAAAAAATGCAATAACCTAAATGTCCATCAGTATGAATGTAGTTAAAAATAATAGTAGATTCATGTAATGCAATGCCCTGAAACCATTAGAAAGAATAAAGTTGATTTAGAGTAAATATAAAAGAAATTTCTAAGATGAAATAGTAAGGGGGAAAAAGAACAGAGTGTACAGGATTGTCCCTCTGGAAAGCTTTATAAAGGATAGCATATGTGTGTCATTTTCATTAGTTGTTTGCCTCTGGTCTAAGAACTTGTCTCCTAAAGTTTTCAACAATTATATCTTCCATCCCATTTATTCTGATGTGTGACCTTGCCACTCCTCCATCAAGAGGTAGAGTCTAATCCTCTCCCCTAGAATCTAGGCTCCTTAATGACTGGCTGGTGACCAACAGTAGTCACTGCAGTGGTGCATTGAAAGTGCTGTGACTTCTTTGGTTCCATCAAGAAAGGCCATGAACCTTCGACCTGGTCCCTTGAAATTTTTGCTCCCCAGTAATCCCCCTCTGTCTGTCTGTCTGTCTGTCTGTCTCCTTCCTCCACCTTCATCCCTTTCTGAGTCCAGTTACTAGGTGTTAGAAGCTCAAAGATAATCTCTGTGCAGTTGCTCTGAACAGTCCCAGCTGAAGCCATCTTATATAGCACTGCATGGCAGGGTACCAAAATATGAAAGATATCTCCAGAAGATTTTAGACCCCTGCTAAAAATTCAACATTCCCCTTCAAAAATTCCCAGATAACACATCAGATGTCATGGAGGCAAGCTATTCTCACTGTGACTAGTCAAGGTTCTTGATGTACAGAATTGGTAAGCATGATAAAATGGTAGTTGTTTTAAGCCACAGAATTTGGGGGTGTTTGGTATGTGGTAATAGGTAACCAGAACACATTACCATTTTCCATATCCACTTTCTAAGTGTGCCCAGTTCATTGGAGGTCTATGTTACTCTGGGACAGCTGAGTTGTCCCTCAACTCCAGGGGTAGAAAAAGTGATATAGGATAATACAAATAGCAATACCGCTCCCCTGGCCACAGAGACCAATCAATAAGAGGACACATGATCTACATCAGACTCTGCTTTTCGCGGTGAACATTGGAATTTTTGTGTGGAATTCTCTTTAAAAAGTGTTTTGTTGGTCTAGACAATGTGAAGTTGCTGCAGTTATTTGTTTTGTTTTGTTTTTACCAATCCAAAAATAAGACCAACATGTATAAGGGAAAAGAGTTGAGAACCCCAAGAACTTGGACGTTGGGTCTGAATGAGATCATGAAATTTGGGGTTAAACCTTGCCTTAAACTTTTGGTGAATATTCTGATAAATTCCTTTATTGCTTAAGCATATTTGAGTTGATCTTTTCATTCATTGCAACCACATGTATCTGAAAGCATATTAAACATTCTATGCAAAAATTTAACAATTTTCTGGAAGAACTCACATTAGTGACTACCATTGGTAAAAGAATTTGGAAGCAGTGAAGGTTTTATTTCTCATCTTATAACTTTTTGTACTATTTCAGTTATATAACAATATTCACCAACTGCTTTTATTCTGTATTGATAGGCATCATCAGGGTGGTGAAATGGGCCATTTTTTGTTTTATTCTTCATACACAACAACCTCCCATACTTAAATATAAAACATATTGAGTGCTCACTATGCTGAATAATTTCATACTTATTATCTCTTTTTCCTCACAAAAAGTCTAGGAGTTAGTATATACTATCCCCACATAGTAGAAAAGTACATAGTAGAAAAGTAAATCTGAGCACTATTAAGGAACTAGCTAAAAGTCATAAAACTAGTAAATGATAGAGCTAGTATTGGAAAAGAAAGTCAGTGTGATACACAATTCCATGTTCACAATTTCCCCATTATCAACAATTCAAGTAGCTGTCCAACTTACATTTATATAATTTTATCCTATGATCAGGAAAACCTGCCTGAACAACAACAAAAATTAGTTATCTCTGTTAATTCTACCTACTGAGGAAACCTATTTTTTTCTGGCTCTACTGAACAATCTAATTCCTCATTCAGGTACTACTTTTTTAAATATTTGGAGACAATTGCCATGGCCACTTTCTAAGCCTCTATAATTCTCACCATACCCTGTCCACATGCAAACATACACACGTACACACACACACACACACACACACACACACACACACACATCTTCCATGAACCATTCCTTCTCCAATGTCTTTAATTCCTATCAAATCAAGTCCATTAAACTTTTCCTAACACCATTTTTTCCCATTTCTTCACCATCATGACCTCCCTATCTCATACCCTCTCTCCCTTTTAAAATTAAGGCCCCTGAAGGGTAAGTGATTTTTCCAAGGATACAAAACTACAAACTAGTTGAATACAGGACGTCTGACCACCACTTTTTGAGTGTCAATGTGAATATTCCTCATCAGGCATGCACAATAATATCTAGTGTATATTTATTCAATTCAAATGAATGGATGTACAGAAAAATAGATGGTGATTATAGATGATTATTATTATGATGATGATAGATAGATAGATTAGAGAGATGATAGATAGATGATAGAGATAGATAGATAGATAGATGATAGATAGATAGATAGATAGATAGATAGATAGATAGATAGATAGATAGAGTCACTTTGATATCCTACTAATATAATGTTAGAGGCTTTGGATGAAACATCAACTATGAAGGACTGAGCTGAATATTTTAAGCCAATGACTAAAAACTCAGAACACTTACCAATGTGGTAGAATAAATAACAACTTAGATATTCTAAGTGTTGTGACAGACATTTCAAGAAAGGAGTATATCTAAATCAATCTGTACTTGGTTGTGAATTGGAAACAATTCATGGCTAAGTGACACATCCCTAATTTAGATTTATGTATTTCTCTTCCAGGGAGAAAAAAATAACTACCTTTGGTCAAACATTGATGTGGTTATAGAAAAAGAAATGGTAGGCATTGTATAAGAATTTTTTTTCATTCCCATTGTCAATGTAAAAATGGGAAAATTGAATAAATGCCAATAAAGAGGCAGCAATATAAGCGTAGATTCAGTCTCTGACTCTGTACTGAAAAAGGAATTATGAGTAGGAAAAGAGAAATTATCAAATAATATCCACAGATCAGTTCTCATTTCATCTGAAACACAAATAATACAGTCCCACCATACCTACCCTCTGACCTCCATCCTTTTCTCCATCCAACACACCCATTTCCCATGTACACCCCACACACTCTTTTAGACACACATGACATATGGTACAAGAATTTTGTCCACTCATCTACACCCATTCATGTGAATCCTAAATGAAGTCTTCTTTCTATATAACAATAATAATGGCTACAATCTGCGTTGTGTTCAATAGATGTGATGGGAGAGAACTGGCTGACGAATGGACCAATTCTCTGGTATGTGAGGTAGCAAAGGCACTTGGGTCTTAGGAACATCAGTAACATCCTCTGGTGTCCAGTCTCAATTGCCACCTTAAATGAGCACCAATAGCAAGTGTTCTCACTGCAACAGCATCTGGATGTGTCTGGGCAGTCATGACCACCACACTCCCACAGCTCCTCAGGGGCTCTCCTAGAGGGTCCACTAAATTTTTTTTGTTTCCCTAATTTTTTCTGATTCATGTCTATGGTCTGTGGTCTCAATACAATTTACCCATAATGTGGTATCTTGGAGACTTTCCTTCTTTAAACAACAATGTTTGGAGCGTCTGCCTTCCACCTCATTCTTATAGCAGTCCATATGTCCTCTTAAATCCCTAAATCATTTTCTTTCCATTTTTCCCTTGGTCATATTCTAGGCTCTACTGCCTAGAAAAACAGATTATTATTCTATCCCAATCCATGATATCTTGGTTATATTTTTTAAAAAGACACTTAAAAATAGCTTATTAGCACGTGCCATAGAGAGTAACGTTCCTGCTCTAATTGATACTGCAGGGACTTTTCTCGTCTGTTCATTTAAAATATGACTTCTTACACAGAAATATTCTTTGACTCTACGCAGAAAAACTGTCTATTTATCTGCTAAAAATTATTCAAAGCATACTTCATTTCTTGTCCAAGTCCTCAAAAGAGTTGTGTTTCATGAAAACATTTTCCTGTAGTTGCTGATAATTAATAGCTTCCTTACATAAAGCAACCATTAAGTTTTTGCACATTATCCTAGAATTACACATAGCTTCATAAAAGCTCAGACCATATGTGAAACTGACTTGGACATACTGACTAATTTACTTGCGCTTCTTCTGACTCACCACATGCCATTGCTTGCGTCAAAGTTAATAAATCACTTCGTTGTGGAAAAGATGATTCATATACAATGCTCAACTCATTGAATTAAAATGAATTTGTATACAATATAGTAGAGAACAAAAGTTTATGTGATTTTGAAATATATATTTTCTTTTGCTAGTATTAAGTGATTACAAGTGGATTTTCATGTGTTGCCCTAATAAATTCCAGCAACTCATTATTATGTAAATTAAGACAAGGCCACTGTCAAACAGCAATTAAAACTACGCAGAGAAACAGTCACATATTTCTGAGATCCCATTGTATGTTTTGAGTTAGACTTAGGAGAGTAATATTAGCACATACTTAATGATGAAATCAATATAAAACTTCATTTTTGCTAAACTTTAGATAATATATCCAATCAATAAGTAAACAAAAATCAAATAATATATACATATATTATACCACATGCACTATGAGAATGATATTTATATAGAACATGTAAATATGGTCTCAATGAGCTACTTAGATGGGACAGACAATTTTTTGTCTCTGAAGAATTTCACTCTTTGGGTATGATTTATATCCCATCTGTTGGTCCCATTAAATTTCTATTCCTCTAGTACTCTCAATAATTGAAATATTGATGATCCCTGAGCTATTATGGTTCAACTTACAAATTCTTGACTACTGTGGTGCAGACATATTCAGTAGCAATCATACCTGGAATTTTGAACACTAATCTTTTCCTGAGCTAGCAATATGCTCTAAAATAGTCTCTCATAATGCTGGAGACTACTTTAGACAGCTATCAGTCAGCCATCTAATTACAAGGAGAAGACAGCCAAACTCTACAGTCGACCACATAGTCAGCTTTGATGTCTAGTAGGTTAGGTGGACTAGCTGCATTTTCACCTTCTGATATGAACAGTGTATAATCAGGACATGACTCCATTGTAAATCTAGGGGCATCTGTGCTGTTAATAATAGAATAACATGAATTTGCGTTTTTCAGTTTTAGGAGTACATAATCACTGTCAATTACAGGAAATTTGGTATTGAATTGACGGAGAAAAATCCAAAAAAATTTTTTTACTCCATTAAAGTAAAGGCACAGGATTAAAGAAAGAGGAAATTTCAGTGCAGATGAAAACATATGTGACAATACTGGACAGATGTTTAAATGTTACCCTGCTTCCTTGAGCAGATGCAATACATAACTCACTGTTCTATTTCAGTAAGCCAGCAACATCATAATGAAATAAACAGACACATTTGGCAACAAGAGCTCATCATTTTTATGAATTAAATTTTTCAAAGATGAGACATTTCAAAGGATTTTGCTATGATATATTGTTGTACCTGGTGCAAATTTATTGTCTTTTTTTTTTTCAAAATTGACTAAATCAAATCAAATTTCAATGAGATGAAATGCACTGGTGAAAAGCTGTTTCTGAATCTTTGAAGTGGTTTGGGCTTTTTTTGATGAAGGCAAATCTGTCTCATAGCATGTTAATGTAAATTATAGTAGTGAATGTCATATCTCCATCTGTTCCGACAATCTGCTAAAACGTGATTTTTTTCCTAGGGAGAAGAGTTCATAATCTTTTGCAAGATTGTTATTGGTACCTAAACAAACTATGTCCTGGCAAAATTTATTCTTCACCAATAACCTAATTCTCTGCCCTGGCAGAATTTCTTGGTGACATCCCCAGAAGCATATAAATATGTCTTGTCTATTCCTGGGAAGGGTTTTATCAGCTCTTGAGAACATCCGCCATCCTGTGTGCATCCAGCCACATCAGCGCAGCCGACACTGCATTTAGAAATCACCATGGGAGCCAGAAGTTATTCACAACAGCATATTCACTTTGGAAAAGAGAAAAAAGGAAGTCAAAGGGAAAATGGAGCTTTCAATCACAGCAAGGGCAAACTTACAGTACCCTAAGGGTTTAGTTCTCTGAGGCAGCAGCATTGGTTTGATGGAAAGAACCCATCTGCTTTCTACAGAGGAAGCTTGTGTAAATCACTTAACTTTCAAAGCCCCACTTAATAATAATATCTACGCTGATGAGCAAATTAAATTTTTGTGAAAGTAACTCATAAAGCACTACAGAGCTATTCATAATTTAAGGAAGGTGAGACAACTATCCTTCTCTTTTATAAGCATTAGAGAATACAAATCTGTATATTAGTTCTTTTCTTCTTCTTCTTTTTTTTTTTTTTTTTTTTTTTTTTTTGGTAACAGGGATTGAACCCAGAGGCATTCTACCTCTGAGCTACACCAAGCCCCCCCTTTTTTTTTGAAACAGGGTCTTGCTAAGTTGCTGAGTGTCTCAATAAGTTGCTCTAGCTAGCCTCAAACCTGCCATCCTCCTGTCTTAACCTCCCAAGTAATGAGATTACAAGTATGTGCCACAATATCTCGTTCATTAGTGCTTTTCAATACATTTGCATTTTTAAACCTCTAACTTAAATTCAACAAAGTAAGCAAAATAGTGACTATAATCTTAGAATACTAAACCATAAGATTATTTAGTCCAAGCTCATTTTAAAGAGCTTTTAAAAATTATAAGGAGAGTTAAATGGTTTGACATTGATCTTAGTGCACACTAATGCAACTTTATTCAAATTTCTTTGGGTGCAATGACACCATTTGTATCAGTAATTATTTAAAATGGGGCTAAACATGGCTTATTATAAGTCTATATTAAGGCCAGACTGTAAGTATTTATTGAGAGAACGAGTTAGGGACTACTCAGAGCAGGAGTGAACTGGATAATACTGGAGTCTCTGTTCTCAAGGAGCTGCAATCTATAAGGAAAAGAAAACAAATGAAATAATTAGGCATGAGCATAGGCAAGCACCAGAATAAATAGGTAAAATGTCCTAAAGTTTACAATAAGAGAAACAAGTCACATCTTAATCTATTTCTTTGGGCTTATAGCTAGTAACTATTGCCAACACCATCCTTGTCGATTTGGGTCGATTTTTTTTGTCTCCTCCCTCGTGGACCCAATTAGCCTTTGATTAACTTGTAAATTATTATGACTATGAATCCACCCCCCTTTTATCCTCCACATCGAGATCACTAGTACCATGCTGTAGTTACAACACTCCTCAATTGCAGCACATGGCAACCATTGGTTAATCCATGACTCCCCTCCGTGCTGCGCGGTGCATAAAAAAGACGAAAATCACCTTCGCCAACTTGCAATTTGCTCAGGCTGCAGTCCTCTTCCTTGCTCTTTATTTGCATAGACAGAGTCTTTAACATGGAGGGATTCCAATAAAAGAATTGTGTAATCAATATGAATTCTTTAACAGTCCAAAAAGGGTTGAGGCATGGCCTTCCACTAAGAAGCAACAGTTTAATAATGAAGCTGGTCAAAGAGGCTTTCTCTGGGAAAAGTGTTGACCACATTGATCAATGACTGTAGTTGCCCCCATGCTTCGAATGCCTCCAGCATTTGCAAGAACAATGCTCGGAGCAGAACATAACAGAAGCTAAACCAGAGTCAAGAAGTCCAACAGCGCAAAGTTAGAGTGAAGGATGAGGGATTTGTTCTGTTTGGGGAAATTAAGCTTGCCCGTCTGTTTTTTCCATGGTGATTTAATGAGCCCACAGCACCTCTCCCTACTTTAGGTTGCACATCTGTGCACTCTGTTACATGCCAACAAATCCTTTGACTTATTTCTACATTTAGGCTTATTATACATGACAATTTAAAAATCAAAACTATAAAAAACAAACAATAAAATATATTTTATCCTTGCATATATAGTGACATGTCTTAGACATACTGTAATACTGAGCCTTGAAAATTTGCATTTTGGAAATGTGTATATTATTTATCATAAGGATATTTGAAAGTATTTTGGCCCATGAATGTGCATTATACTTCAAGAGTACACATGTAATATAAATATTAAAAATTCAAAAGAATATATTTTATAAGAAAAGTTACAACCATTATACATAAGCCACTGTGAGTTGTCGTGAAGATAGATCTATGGCTTTAGATACATTATAAAAGCGAGGTGCTCCTCAGAACACATGATAGATACCCCTGGGCTGCTGAGGACGGGTGTGTCGATGAGCATTAGGAGACACTTTCAGAGATTTGCTGCACAACAAAGCACATAAGTGCACATTCAGGGGGGAAAAGCTTTCTGGCGAAGCATTATAAATCCTCTCCTAGAGTTTTGATGTTTTCAAAAACAGTAGCACCTTTTGATCTCTATGCAAAAAGAGTGTTTTGAGTCCTATGCCCCCAAACTCACCAAACTTATATTATAAAACCTCTACTCATTTGTAAAAAGAAGACACACTCTTTGAGCTCAGAGAAGCCTTGACTTACTTTTTCATTACTTATTTTGTGTTGCATTCTTAGGTAAACACTTTCTGGAAAAAGAAAAATTCAGTTCTGTCATCCAAATCTGACATTTAGAATTAAAAACAATGTTTATCAGGGACTTTGCATAAACTTGAATACAAACTTGATTTTTTTTAATCAAGAAAAATTAAAATGAGAAGTAGTGAAATCAAAACCCCAAATTAAGCCAAGCACAGTGACACATACATATAATCACAGTACTTGGACAGGAAGATCGCAGGTTCGAGGCCAGACTCAGCAACTTAATGAGACCCTGTTTCAAAATAAAAAATAAAATACAGCTAGGGGTGTAACTCAGAGGTAGAATGCCCTTGGACTTAATTCCAAATGCCACACACACAGAAAAAATTAGTAATAGGATTTTAATCATCCTGACTGAATGCCAAATTGAATGGATAGATGATGATAGAT
>PVLC010040868.1:0-13642 GCA_004027655.1 Graphiurus murinus
CGGTACTGGGGGTTGAACTCAGGGGCATTCTACCTCCGAGCTATACCCCCAGCCCTAGTTTTTATTCTTTATTTTGAAACCGAGTCTCACTAAGTTGCGGAGTGCCTCACTAGGTAGCTGAGGCTGGCCGCGAACCCGGATCCTCCGGTCTCAGCCTCCCGAATGCTGGGATTACAAGCGTGCGCCACCACGCCCGGCTGTTTTTTAATTTTAATTTTAATTTTTTGCTGGGGATCAAACTCAGGCTTCTGCTCGTGCTAGGCAAGAGCTGTGCCACTGAGTTACACCCCAGCCCTACTGAGTTATTCTCATGATGAGTTACCTTCTGCTAACTCATCATGTAAATATAACATCATTTATTTAACCAAAAGAAATTCAAAGGCATTTGGGTCATCTTCATTTTTTTTTCAGTATGATAAACAAAATCTGCGTCTTTTGGTAAGATGATACTTGGCAATAGAATTGTCAAAAGGCATTCTTCATATTTTGATGGATGCAGCCAGATTGTTCTCCAAAACAAGACTGCCCCAATGTGCACTCATCATGGTAGGGCATCCTGGGACATTTATCCACTCCTCAGTCAGCTCTGGATAGTACCAATCTTCTTAAATTTCTTTAGTCTGACAAGTGAAAACCAACTCTAACATTTCAGAGTTGTTTTTCAAATGAATGTTTATTTCTGAATGAAATTCAGAGATTCTTTAGGTTTTGAAGGAAATAATATGAGATCTTAAAAGGATGCTTAGAGCTGGGCGTGTGGTGCACGCTTGTAATCCCAGTACTTGGGAGGCTGAGACTGGGGGATCCGGGTTTGCAGCCAGCCTCAGCTACTTAGTGAGGCCCTCTGCAATTTAGTGAGACCCTGTTTTAAAATAAAGAATTAAAAATAGGGCTAGAGGTGTAGCACAGAGGTAGAATGCTCTTGGGTTCAATCTCCAGTACCATACACACACACACACACACACACACACACACACACACACAGGATGCTTAGGGGTCTCAAATGTGTCTGTCAATTAATTAGACATTCCAGCCATTAATTACCTTTGGAGAGACGGGAGCTGCTCTTTCCACAATGTTTGCAGGTTAAATTTGGAAGCAGCTCTCATGCGTTATTATTATTATTTTTTCCATGCCACTCCTTAGAGTTAAATCCTGCCTTTCAGCTTAGCAGCGGCCCTGTGGGAGTGGTGGGATGAGATTATAAAGCAATGAGACTGGTAGATGTGTGGGTTTGCAACATCATTCCTACTTCTCTCTGCTGAGTTCAACATGAGAAAGAACTCGCTCCTTACCAGCTGCCTCTCTGCAATGACATTCGACACACTCACACACCGAGAAAAACCCTTCAGCACGAGAGGCTTGTGAGCTTAAGGGGCACCATGGGGAGAAAGGCAGGGAAGTTTCAGAGATGCTGGTGGGGGCCGCACTGGGCTGACTACTCTCCCTCATCTCTGTTTGGTGTGACTCTGGGGCAGTATCCCCTACCTTGCGCCTTGTTCCTCCCCAGTGCCTCCCTATGAAATGTGATTGCATGTGTTTTTTTTTTTGTGTGTGGTACTGGGGATTGAACTCAGGGGCATTCTACCATTCTACTTCTGAGTTATACTCCCAGCCCTATTTTATTCTTTACTTTGAAACAGGGTCTCACTAAGTTGTGGAGGGCCTCACTAGGTAGCTGAGGCTGGCCGTGAACCCGGATCCTCCCGTCTCAGCCTCCCAAATGCTGGGATTACAAGTGTGCGCCACCACGCCTGGCTTTGATCTCATGTGTTTCTGTTCAGTCCTAAAAGAGTAAATATTACCATTCCTTTTTTTTTTTTTTTTTTTTTTTGTATTGGGGATTGAACCCAGAGGCATTCTACCCCTGAGCTATACCCCTAGCCCTTTTAATTTTTTGTTTTGAAACAGGGTCCTCTACAATGATATGGCTGTCCTCAAACCTGCAATCCTCCTGTCTCAGCCTCCCAAGTCCTGGGATTATAGATGTGTACTTCCACACCCAGTTTATTTATTTTTTTTATTTTGAAATGGGGTCTTGTAAGGTTGCTAAGGGTCTCGCTAAATTGCTGAAGCTGGCTTTGAATCTGTGATATTTCTGTCTCAGCCTCCCAACTACTGAGATTACAAGTGTACATCACCATGCCCGGCTACTATTCCTGTTTGATAGTTAGAGTGATAAACGTGGGCCGAGTGGCCAGGGCCCCAGAGCCAACCGCCCACATTGGAATCTTGGCTTTGTCATTTCTTACCAGATAAAACTGAGGTAGAGAGCCGGGCCCTAGGAAAGCCTCCCGGGGAAGAGACATCTGAATGGAAAACTGAATGAAGTGAGGGAGAGGGAAAACTGAGGCTCAGAGAGACAGGCGGTCCTGGCCCAGGACACCTAGCAAGAACTCACCTGAGCAGGTAAGCAGGGAGCACCCACTCCCATGTCCACACAGTTCTTTTCTCTATTTCTCACGGCCTCAGCTCTTCCCAAGATAACCAATAACAGTTTCCCAGCGCCAAGGAAGTGGCCCCTGTAAGGGCCATGAACAGTGGGAGGGCTGGTCAGACCTGTCAGTTACCCCTACAGGTTGAAGGCTTGCAGGCAGGGCTGGGGAAGCCCAAGGCCAGAGATTCTTGCCCTTGTGCCCTAAATCAGGCCACATTAAGGTTTGGGCAGGACAAGCTGATAATATTGTATCCTGGAAGGAATTGCCACCCACGCCTCTGTTTGGGGTTTCTAGATAGAGGACTCCTCTTGGTCATTTGGGGGCAAAAACATCAAAGTCTAGGGTGTGGTGGTGCACACCTGTAATTCTAGAACTTGAGAGGCTGAGACAGGAGAATCTCAGATTCAAAGTCAGCCTCAGCAATTTAGTGAGGTTCTCAGCAACTTAGCAAGACCCTGTTTCAAAATACAATAGGGTTGGGGGTGACGCTTGGAAGGAAGGATCAAAGACCTCAAATGGCATTGCATGAGTTAAATACAGAAAACCAGCATCTCTTGGGAGGACACACATCTACTCACAAATGACTTTAGCACTTTTGGCTGAAATGACTAGTTTGACTAAATTGGATGTCTCCTTCTCTTCCTCCTCCTCCTCCTCCTCCTTCTCCTCCTCCTCTTCCTCCTCCTTCTCCTTCTTCTTTTTTTCTCTTTTTCCTTCTTCATCAAATCAAACCCAGGCTTTCCTGTCTGCTAGGCAAGTACTCTACCACTGACCCCTGTGGGAAGTCAAGGAAAATGTGTCTTCTTTACACATGACAAACTTTCCTGCCCAGCCCCCAGAGGCTTCCAAGAGCCAAGAAGTAGGGAGTTATGCCAGTCTGCAAGCAAGCCTCTCAGCGGCCTCCCCCCCCCCAAAAAAAAACCCCTGGGGGCTCTGGTGACAATAGATGGACTGGACAAGGGGTATTGTAATTTACATTTAATGAGTGTCTACTGTGGGCCCGGTCCAGTGAAAGGTATTTCCATTTTCTTTCTTCTTTTTTTTTTTTTTTTTGGTATTAAAGATGAAACCCAAGCCGGGCATGGTGGCGCACACTTGGGAGGCTGAGACTGGAGGATCCGGATTCTCGGCCAGCCTCAGCTGCTTAGTGAGGCCCTCTGCAAGTTAGTGAGACCCTGTTTCAAAATAAAGAATAAAAAAATAGGACTGGGGGTGTAGCTCGGAGGTAAAATGCCCCTGGGTTCCATCCACAGTACCACACACACACAAAAAAAGAAGGATGAAACCCAGAGGCATTCTACCTCCGAGCTATACCCCAGCCCTATTTTATATTTTATGTTGAAACAGGGTTTCACTAGGTTGCTGAGAGTCTCACTATGTTGCTGAGGCTGTCCTCAAACCTGCAATCCTCCTGTCTCAGCCTCCCAAGTACTGGGATTAAAGTGTGCATCACCACACCCAGCTAACATCCCTGTTTTACAAATGAGAGCGATCCCAGGCCTGCCCCAGTTCACACAGCTGGTGAGCAGCAGATGGGACTTTTCTCCCAGCACCTTCTAACTCCCAAGCCCGGTCTCCTCTCTCTGACATATTATCTCCCTGCTGTTTGCCAGGCCCTGCCTCATTTATTCCTCCCCCTAACTCTGCAAGAAAGGGATTATTATCCTTATGTTACAGGTGGATCATGTGGGGTTGGCAGAATTGTCCCCATTTTTATAAATGACGATACTGAGGATCATGGAGGTGAAATATTGGAACTGGAACTCAGGTCCACTCACTTTTCTCCAGACCCCAGAAGCCCACGGCTGGAGTGGTGTTAAAAGAAAAATTCTGAGCCAGGTATGGTAGTTTATGCCTCTAATCCCAGTACTTGGGAGGCTGAGACAAGAGGATTACAGGGTCAAGACCAGCCTCGGCAATTTAGCAAGACCCTGTTTCAAAATAAAAAATAAAAAGGGAGGAGGGTTTAGCTGAAGGTAGAATGACTTTGGGTTCAATCCCCAGTATCAAAAAAAGAAAAGAAAAGTTATTCATAGCCAGTTGTGGTGTACACACCTATAATCCCAGTGCTTAGGAGGCTGAGACAGGAAGATCATAGGTTCAAGGACAATCTCAGCAAGTAGTGAGACTCTCATCAACCTAGCAAGATCCTGTTTTTGTTTTTTTTTTTTTTTTGCGGTACTGGGGATTGAACTCGGGCATTCTACCTCCGAGCTACACCCCCAGCCCTATTTTTTATTCTTTATTTTGAAACCGAGTCTCACTAAGTTGCGGAGTGCCTCACTAGGTAGCTGAGGCTGGTCTCGAACCCGGATCCTCCGGTCTCAGCCTCCCGAATGCTGGGATTACAAGCGTGCGCCACCACGCCCGGCTAAGATCCTGTTTTAAAACAAAAAAATTTTAAAAAGGACTGGAGGTGCAGCTCAGAGGTAGAATGTTCTTGGATTCAATCCCCAGTACCCCCACACGAATGAAAGGAAGAAAGAGAGAAAGAAAGAAAGGAAGGAGGAAAGAAGGGAGAGAGGGAGGGAGGAAGGAAGGAAGGAAGGAAGGAGGAAGGAAGGAAGGAAGGAAGGAAGGGAAAAGATTATTCATGAGTAGTGAAATTGACCAAATTATATATGGACAAATACGCCATAACGAAGCTCACCATTCTGTTATTAATATACACCAATATTTTTAAAAAATTATAAATAAAACTAACAGTCCCTAAAAAAAGAAAAAATTATGCAATGATACTTGTTAAAGTGACAGGTTCTCTGCGTGATCAAAATTAAATCAAGCTTTTGAACCTTCTCAGGTCCTGTCTGTGGACTTCCTTGTAAAGTCCTTAAGTCCACTTAGCAAGAACCTCTCAGCCTTGATATCCAATCACCCGAAGAATCTAATCCGGTTCCTCATCTCCCCCTCCCCTGCCCCAGGTGCTGTCTGATGGGGATCACCCTGACCTGCCTCCAGCCAGAACCCTGCCCCCCCTTCCTCTGACTCTCCGCCGCTGATCCCCACCCTGCTCCTTGGCTACAGATCCCCACTTGCCCACGCTCTCTTTACGGCCTCTCCCCCACTGCAAAATTCCATTGCTGCGGTCTCTATGTGGCTCACAATGGTGCTGAATTAAGTCTTTCTTACCATGCTTTAACCAGTACCGAAGAATTTTTTCCTTAGCATGAGGGGGAACACTTGTGAATATCAGACTTTGCCTGTTTCCTTGGCTGGTTTAAACTTCTTTTAAAATTTGCACAGAACCTAAAACTTCTCAAGTCCCTGTAGGAAAAGATTTCTGACCTGGGGGTCAGACCAGATGTGTGCTGTGAGCCTGAGCCGAGGTTCTCAGGGTGGATTAAGTCCATGCTGGTGAGAGCTGAGTCTGGAGAGGCCCTCCCTCCCTCCCTCCCTCCCTCCCTCCCTCCCTCTGGGCCCCAGCCTCAGCCCTGCCATCCCTGGGCTTTCTATTTCCCAGGAGAGGCAATCCAGTTCTTAATTAAATTCCCTTGTTGGAAGTCAGACTGGAGGAAAACAAACAGAAATCCTCTCCTGCGGACGCGTGTCTTCCTGTCCAGGGAGCCCAGACTCAGGCTGGCGATAGCATCGCCCACTGCCCACTGCCCTCCCTGTCCATCCCTCACTGCTCCCCGGGAATTTCCTGTTGGCTCCAGCCTGGCAGGGGCCCCACCCCGTCTGGCCCAGAGGAAATTGCGATGGGAGGGGGCCTGTTATCTGGAGCCTCAGTGCAGGTTCCAGTGAGGAGTGAGTCTCTTGACTCCAGGCCCTGGGGAGTGGAGGGAAGGCTTCAAAGACAGGGAAGGGGCCTAGTGGAGGGGCCTCAGGACCAAATGGATCACATGCCCCCTCTGCCCCCCACCCCCACCCCATGACTCCCATTTTCCCCTGACAACATTCTGGTGGACCTAAGAATCATCACCATCCGGAGCTGAGAAGAAGCACTGAATCTAATCTGAATCTGCTACCACGTCACTGTGGATTGGTTAATAACAATCAGAGGGAAAGCATGTGGGATCGTGTGCTAAGTGTCTTGCTAAACCTTACACATGGGTGCTCTCATTGCTCACAACTTTATCCCTCTTTTTCAGACAAGGAGACTGCAGCTCAGAGAGGTTAGGGGATGGACCCAGAATCACACAGCTGGGCAGTGATAAAGGTGAGAATTAAACCAAGGAGTCTGGATCCAGAGCCCAAGGTCCTGACCACACTCTCCAGTTAGCTCCTCCTTCTGGGCCTCGGTTCCCCCCCGCTGGTAAATTAGCAGGATTGTTATACTTGAACTCCAAAGACTAGAGTCTTCCAGCCCTGGCAATCTGTGCTGTATATAACAGTCACTGTCTTGCCAGGCCCTGTGCTGGGAATACAAAGACAAGGTAAGGCTTCACCTCTGTCCTCAGGTGATGAACTCTTGGAGAGCAGAAATCACATCTTAATTATCTGCGCCAGCCCTGTGCCTCTTACCACAGCCATGTGCAAGGCAAAGGTGCTTGAACTATTTGGACACCTGTTTCCTGGGGATTGAGGTGTGATTGAGGTCCTGTCACTACCTTGCAAGAGAAAGCCACTTAATTTCTGTGTCTCTTTCTTCATCTAGAGAGTGAAAATACACAATAGGACCTTCCTCCCAGGGTCATGAAGAGGATTATAGTTTGATGTGCGTGCGCATACACTGCTCAATAAATACCGGTTCCTGTTCTTTTTTTTTGGGGGGGGGACTGGGAATTGAACCCAGGGGCATTCTACCTCTGAGCTACACCCCCAGCCCTATTTTCTTTTTTATTCTTTATTTTGAAACAGGGTCTCACTAAGTTGCAGAGGGCTTCACTAAGTAGCTGAGGCCGGCTGTGAACTCTGATCAGCTCGAAAGTACACCTGCCTCTGATTCCTGTTCTTTTTTTTTTTTTTTTCAGTACTGGGGATTGAACTCAGGGGCATTCTACCTCCGAGCTATACCCCCAGCCCCATTTTTTATTCTTTATTTTGAAACCGAGTCTCACTAAGTTGCGGAGTGCCTCACTAGGTAGCTGAGGCTGGCCGAGAACCCGGATCCTCCGGTCTCAGCCTCCCGAATGCTGGGATTACAAGCGTGCGCCACCACGCCCGGCTCCCAGCCCTATTTTTTATTCTTTATTTGGAAACAGGGTCTCACTAAGTTGTAGAGTGCCTCACTAGGTAGCTGAAGCTGGCCTCGAACCCAGATCCTCCGGTCTCAGCCTCCTGAATGCTGGGATTACAAGCGTGCACCACCATGTCCAGCTGGTTCCTTTTCTTGATGGATTCTCTACCCTTCACTTTCCCCTTTTCCCTAGCTGGTGAGGGGTATGTGGTGCCCCTCTCTGCTGTCCCCAGGTAAAAGCTGTGAACCAAGTCCCACAGCTCAGGTCAGATAGCAAATGTGCTCAGCCAGGTCCTGAGCCACGAGGGGCAGAAGGAAGGAGGGAGAAGGCTGGGCTTTGGTTCCCAGGAACTCTCCTGATTCTGATTCCTATGCAGCCCTTGCTCCTCCCCGGCACAGATGTCCCCTCTGTCTAGACAGCACTCCCCTGAAGAAACTGCCAACCACAGACTGTCTGGTGACACAGCCTGTCCCCAACACAAGTCCCCTGACACAGGATTCATTCAACACTTCAGAAAAGGACAAGCCCTGCTCCCCGCTCAAGCCAAGGGCTCCAGGGGGTAGGAGTGGCTGGTTTCTTCCATCCACCCACCCATCTTTGGTTGAATGCTTCCAATGAGCCAACCCCAGGGCTAGGTATGGGGCACCCCTGGGTGATTAGGACACAACCCCTCCCCTCCAGGAACGCATCATATTGGGGGGGGGAGGGACACAGAATAGTTGTGGAAGGTGTGGCATCTAATTTACAGTGACAGGGGACAGCCATGGGGCTTCCTGTGTGCCAGGTACTGATTTTTTGTTTTGGTACTGGAGATTGAACAGAGGGGCATTCTACCTCCAAACCACACCCCTAACCCTACTTTATTTTATTTTATTTATTTATTTTTTTTTTGCGGTACTGGGGATTGAACTCAGGGGCATTTTATCTCTGAGCTATACCCCCAGCCCTATTTTTTATTCTTTATTTTGAAATCGAGTCTCACTAAGTTGTGGAGTGCCTCACTAGGTAGCTGAGGCTGGCCTCGAACCCAGATCCTCCGGTCTCAGCCTCCCGAATGCTGGGATTACAAGCTTGCGCCATCACGCCCGGCCCGAGAAGCGGATTTTGAGCTGGGCTTTGTGGGATGAGTCCCCATAGACCAAGTAGGTATAAAAGGTTCTGGAGCCGGGCATAGTGGCACATACCTGTAATCCCAGTACTTGGGAGGCCGAGACAGGAGGATTGTAGGTTCAAAGACAGCCTCAGCAAGTAGTGAGACTCTCATCAACCTAGCAAAACCGTTTCCACATAAGAAATAAAATCGGGCTGGGGGTTTAGCTCGAAGGTAGAATGCCTCTGGGTTCAATCCCCAGTAACACACACACACACACACACACACACACACACACACACACACACACACAGGTTCTGGAAATGCCAAGGGAAATGGGGTCAGAGCTTCCCAGATGGAAGTAAGACACGAGCCAGGTCCCCTGAGTCAGGAAGGGCAGGGTGGGAACGGATTGAGAGGAGGCTGGAGGCCAGGATGGGGAGAGTTTGGACTCCTTCGAGGCAGTGAGGCAGCACTGGAGACGTAAGGTCTTCTGCCAGAGATCAGAGCTGTGTTAGGAAGTCTGCCTTGGTGAAGCATGGGGTAGGAAGATGATTGGGAATTGCGTCAAATGCTGTGCGGGCAGAGATGGGGCTGGGGTGCACCTGCAGGCATGGGTAGCCGAGTCTGGGGCACCAGGGGATGCAGTCTGCCCTGTCCTTTCCTGCCGTCTCCTTGCTCAAGCCCTTCCCTGGCTCCTATCTGTCCAGGGTGAAGGAAATGTTCCTTCAAGTCTCTTCCTAAGCTGCCCTCTCCTGCCCCACCAGCCTCATTTCAACCACTCTCTACAATGCTACCATATCTAAAGACCTGTGAGGTCTATCCTGACCCCCTTTAGCCTCAGGGCCTCTGCACCCACTCCTCCTCCCAGGGAGCCCTGCTCAAGGTGCCTGCAGGCCTCCTACGGACCCCTCGAGGCTCAGCCCAGGCAGGGCTGGCTTCCCAGGGGCATGCCCACCTCCCAGCTGGGCTCTCTCCCCCTGGCCTGGGCCTCCCTGCCACTCCGTGTGTGTGTGTGTGTGTGTGTGTGTGGACGTTCTCCTTGAGGGCAGGGCCTATGCTTCACACATCCACTGGCCCGGGGTAAGGGCTGGGAAGCTGAGGTGAACCCCCTCCCGCAGACCCCACTTTTCCTTCAACCAACTCTCCCACGTCATTTTCTTTCTCTGGTGACTTTTATCTGTTAAACACTGAAAGCCGAGAAGGTGCTACACGAGGTCTGCCCCTTTCTCTTGCCTCTCTGTTGGGCATTCCTGACCAGGGCAGTTTCTGAGGGCTGTCAGGGACTTTTCATGAAGGACACGCGACCAGGATGCTTCTATCTCTGTTCTGCTGTGCAGATTTTTCAGCTGCAGGATCTAGGTTAGGACCCCTGCAACAGATGAAATGCTTGGGCTGTGTAGACAGGACCCTTTGCTCCTATGTGATGTTCAACTCGGGGCGTCAGCAGCAGAGCCTATTTCGGGGTGTGCCTACATATGGCATTGCTCAATATTGCTATTTCTTCTGTGGGAAAAGAGCCCAGGGCCTGAGGAGAATGAAGGCTGAGGTGTGGTTGCCGATAACTCCTGTCTATTTGCCAGTGATTTATTTGCCTGGGATTTGCACTAAGACAAAAAGAACTTTTGCATTATTAATGACCATTGATCACAGCCTTCCAAAAAAGAGAGATTGAGAGAGAGGGAGGCTCCAGGCCAATCATCAAATGATAAACCAGGAGGGTGGGGTGTGGAGAAAGCAGGGGAGGGCCAGGTGGGTACAGAATTTTGCGCAGAGAGAAGGACGTGCAAGGACACTGAAAAGGACGTTAGGATGGGCCGCTGAGTTTTGGGTGCGCCAGATGTCAAACAGCTGTGTGGACACCAATGGGTGCCCTGGGCCTCTCCCTACCCCCAGCTAGGGAGACTTCAAGACAGAAGGTTACCAGGGACAGAGGGTCACTTCATAATGATCAAAGTGTCAATTCATCAGGAAGACATACACTCCTAGTGATGGACGCTCCTAATAAGAGGTTTCAAAATACACAAAGATCAAGTAAACAAAAAGCCCGCAAGGACATAGAAGGCCGTTTCTCCTGGAGCTGCAGGAAACCTGGATTCAACCTGCCCAGTGTTTGTGCCTCTTGGGTGGAAGCCTCTTGCTGGTATTGTCTTTAAGCTCAAATCCCCTCTCCCGGCTCTGCAATCAACACTCCCAACACCTGCGGGGCCTGCGCAGGGGGCCGGCGCGCAGAATCTGCTGCCCCAGCTCTCTGACCTCCCCCTATCCACCAGGCAGGGAACTGGCTGGACACTGTCCACTCTGGCTCTTTGGTAGTGGGGGGCACTCCCGCCTGTCCCCTCCGTGCGCCGAGGCTCCTTCCCCAGGGAGGCCTCCCGTGAGCACCCGGCTCAGTGCCCCCACCTCCATTCTCTGCCTGTTTCTTCCTCTCCGTATCATTTACCTCTATAAACATTTTACACGTTTGGCTTATTAAAGTGTATCCGGCACTATTCGCTGCTCTAGCCCCACGCCGCCAGAGTAGGTCGATACATGTTTGCTAAATGAAGAAACAATTTCAACTTGGGATGATCCCAGGGGACTGGAACGGATGGGGACTCTGGGCATGGCCCGCCTCCCCGCCCTCCGACAGGTGGGGACGGCGAGCGTGCCCGGGACCTTCCCCGCCACCCACCCCTGGAGCTGGGGCCGGGCAGGGTCCGGGCGGGCCGGGTGCGGGGGGCCGCGCTCGGTCGGGGCGGGCGGGGGCCGAGCGGGATTGCGGGCGGGGGAGGAGCCGGAGCGGCGGGCGCGGGCCGGGCGCGCGGAGGAGCCGCCGGGCGCGGAGCGCGGCGGAGCTGGGGAGGCGGCGCGGGACAGGGCCCGGGGCGGCGGGCAGCGCGGGCCAGCGCACCGGCGAGGGCGAGCCCGGCGCGGTCCGCACCTGCAGCCGGGAGCCGGTAAGGCTGGGAGCGGCGTGCGCGGGGCAGGGGCGCGGCGGGGACAGGGGCGCCCTCCGCCGGCTCGGTGACCTGGCTGCGCCTTCGGACGGGAGGTCGCTCGCGGGGCAGAGGGGCGCGGGGACCTGTCGGGTCCGAGGGGAGCGTCGGGGGTCTCCATCCAAAGGACCGAGGGCGCGCCGAGGCAGCCCCCGGGGGCGACTGCGGGACCCCGGGCGCGCGTTCCAGGTGCCCCGCGCCCAAGCGAGATCTGGCGGGGCGCGAGGGGCACCCCCAGGCCCCGGCCGCGACGCCCCCAGGTGGCCCCGGGCGGCGGAGGGAAGCGGGGCGCTGCCCCCTGCCGGCCAGGTCGGGGCGCGGCGCCGTGGCAGGGCCGCACTCCCTGGAGCCGACGCGAAGGAGCGTCCAGTGCTTCGGTGGCTTTCCGCTTTGGCGGCTTTCCGGGTGGGCCCGGACTTGCTTGTGACCTTGGGCAGGTCACAGCATCTGCCTGAGCCTCAGCATGGACATCTGTCAAGTGCAGGGGACGCTTCTCCGACCCTGCAGACTCGTGGGACTAAAGGAGAGGCCGATGGATTTCTTTTTATAAGTTCTGTGCAAATCCTAATCAAATAATGTCAGAACTGGAACGACACTAAGAAATCTGATTTATTGCACATGAGAGAGTGGGGAATAACTCTTGTCCAAGGTCACACTCCTTGTAGGAGAACTGAAGACTAAAATCCTCTGCCTCACTAGAGCTGGAGAAGTTCCAAAATCAGGAGCCAGATTCTTAGGCTATCTGTGTTAGTGAGCTGGCCTTGGCCACTTACTAGCTGTGTGATCCCAGAAAGCCCTTAACCTCTCTGAGCCTTGGTTTCCTCCCATATGAAATGTCCACAACAAGGTTTGCTGTGCAAATCAAATGGGATCATTGCTCAGCCTAACACCTGGCCCCAAACAGGACCTCAGTCGTGGGTGGCCCTGGTGGCCCTGATTAGTAGGAGCAACCTCTGCTGTCCTCCTTGGAATTACCTTTCAGTGTTTTCCAGATGAGCGTGTGTTTTGGGTCTGTGCTTTTCTCTGGACCACAGGGACACTGGCTGGGGTCTCAGCCCTCCTCACAAGGACATTGAAGGACCCTTTCTGGCAGCAGCAAGCAAGGCCACCAGAGCAGCAGGGCTCTCTGCAGTCTTTGATACTGCCCAGCTGGTGGGCAGAGGTGGGTGAGCTTTGTCACAGAGACATCCAGGAGGGCAGGACCTGGAGGCTGGCTAGGACATTGGGGTTCCGGCTAGCTGGACATGACTGGCAGGGCCTGGGACCTCCACTCTCCCCCACCTGGTGCAGGGCCAGATATCCAAGGTGCTTGCTGAGAGCTTGCCAGATGCATGATGGATAAATCAGGGTGGGTCCCCTCCGCCATCCCTTCTGTCCTAGGCCAGGGACGCGAGGCTGTTCTGTTTGGCAAGAGTGATGTGAACATGGGCAGGAATACAGATTCTCAGAGCCTGGCCCTCCAGACCTGAGCCGGCCCTTCCTTGCACAGATGGCTCCCCGCTGAGGCTCACAGAGCTGCGGGGTCTGCCCAAGGTCAGCGCATCCTCCAGGAAGCTGAATTCATCTTGGCTCCTGCGGCTCAACACTTTTACAGTTTCCTTCCATCTTCTCTGTTGTTTTTGCAGGTTCCTCTTTCTTTTTTTTTTTTTTCCTTTCTTTCTGCTTTTGTTGTTTTTTTGCTTTGTTTTCTTTTGTTGATACTGGAGGTTGAACCCAGGGGCATTCTGTTCACAAGCCATACCCCCAGTCCTTTTTGTTTGTTTGTTTTTTTATTTTGAAACAGGGTCTCACTGAGATGTTAAGAATCTTTTTTTTTTTTTTTTTTTTTTTTTTTTTTTGCGGTACTGGGGATTGAACTCAGGGGCATTCTACCTCCGAGCTACACCCCCAGCCCTATTTTTTTATTCTTTATTTTGAAACAGGGTCTCACTAAGTTGCGGAGTGCCTCACTAGGTAGCTGAGGCTGGCCGCGAACCCGGATCCTCCGGTCTCAGCCTCCCGAATGCTGGGATTACA
>PVLC010040869.1:0-13642 GCA_004027655.1 Graphiurus murinus
GACCACCTATGCAATGGGATGAAAAAGAAAGACACGGAGAGCCTGCAGTGCAGTGTCAGACTCTAAAGCTTTATTTTTCCGCAGCTCAATTTATACAATGTTGTAAAACTGAGGCAGAGGAATGGGTTTACTCTGGTTATCTCTAAAGGTACATTCCTAAGGGAGGGGGAGGCAGGAGAAATACGTGCAGCTGGGCAGTCTCTGTGGTTAATCAAAGAAGGACATAAACTCACTATCTGTAAATTTAACCGGTTCTCAGGAAGGGAGCTTCAAAAGGAGATAATGGTGGGAGGGTATGAAAGGTGTGCAGGATGTTTAAGTAAGAGTCAGTTATTTGTACAGAGGTAAGCAGCTTCCAAGGAAGCAGAGGTCATGTAAAGTTTATGTAGTTAATGTAGTTAGTTAGGAGAGCTCACAGAATGGCTTCAGTATAGCTAATCGGTCTCTGGCATTCTTTGATGGAAGGCTTTTTATTAGCGTTTCTATCCCTTTGCTTGCTATTGGTTGGTTTATATTTTCTCAATCTTCTGGGTTCAATTTAGGTAGGTTGTATGTGTCTAGAAATCTGTCAGTTTCTCCAGTGTTTTCCATTTTATCAGAGTATAAATTGTCAAAATAGTTTCTCTGGATTTCCCCACTGTCTGTGGTGATGTCTACTTTTTCATTTCTGATTATAATAAATCGGGTCGATCGGATCGATTCTCTCTCTCTCTCTCTTTTTTTTTTTTTTTTGGTTAGAGTAGCTGCTGTTTGTTTTATTGATCTTTTTGTATTGTTGCTGTTCTCTATTTCGTTGATTTCTGCTCTGTTTTTAATTATCTATTGTCTTTTACTGGCTTTGGGATTAGTCTGTTCCATTTTTTCCCCAAGTCCTTGAAGTGTGTAATTATGTTGTTTATTTGGTGACCTTTTGTTTTTCTTATGTGGGAAATGAGTGCTATAAATTTTCCTCTTAAAAGTACCTTCAGAGTGTCCCATATATTTTGGTATGTTGTGTCTCTATGTTCGTTTAATTCTAAGAACTTTGTTATTTTTCCCCTTATTTCTTCTCCATTCCAGTCCTCATTCAGAAGTACATCATTCAGTCTCCTTGCATTTATGTCATTTCTTTTGGTCTTTCTGTTGTTGATTTTTACTTTCATTCCCTTATGATCTGAAAAGATTCAGGAAATTGTATCTTTTAAAATTTGCCTGTACTTGCTTTATGGCACAGAATGTGGTGTATTTGGGGGAAGGTTCCACTACCAGCTGAGAAGAATGTGTATTCAGCTGTTGTTGGTTGGAATATTCTGTATATGTCGAGTCCTTTTTTTTTTTTTTCCAGCACTGGGGATTCAACCCAGGGACATTCTACCTCCAAGCCACACCCCTAGCCCTATTTTTTATTCTTTATTTTGAAACAGGATCTCATTAAGTTGCAGAGGGCCTCACTAAGTAGCTGAGGCTGACCGTCGTGAACCTATGATCCTCTTGTCTCAGCCTCCCAAGTACTGGGATTACAACCGTGCACCACCACACCCGGCCTGATGAGTCTTTACTCATCTTTTGCCCAGAAGATTGATCTAGTTGTGTGAGTGGTGCGTTGTAGTCTCCCCATATTATTGTACATGGGTATATTTGAGACCTAATGTCCCAAAGGGTTGTTTTATAAAAGTGGGTGCACCCATATTTGGGACATAAATGTTTATGATCATTACATCTTCTTATTGGATTGTTCCTTCTATTAGTAAGAAGTGACCCGGTTTGTCTCTTCTGATATGTTTTAGTTTAACAACTGCTTTGTCAGATATGATCTTTGCTACCCCACCCCTGTTTGATTTTGGTCCCTATTTGCATGGTATATCTTTTTCCATCCTTTCGCCCTTAGCCTGTGGGTATCTTTGCCTGTAAAGTGAGTTTCACACAAGCGGCATATACTTGGATTATCTGCTTTAATCCACGTTGCCAGTCTATGACTTTTAATTTGGGAGTTTAGACTTTTGGTATTCAGTGTTGTTATTGAGGGATGGATTTTATTTCCTGTCATTTCGAGTTCTATTTTCTGTTTAATATAGTGTTATGTAATCCTTCACTTAGTTGTCCATCGGGTGGAATTCGCCCCTTCTCTGGTTCTGGTGTTTACTTCTTGTTTCTTCCTTGTGTTTTATTTCTTCAAGCGTTTTCTCTAGTGCTGGCTTTGTAGTGATGAATTCTTTTTGCTTCTGCTTGTCATGGAAGGTTTTTATTTCTCCATAAATTTTACATGATATCTTTGCTCGTACAGCAGTTTGGTTGGAAGTTGTTGATACATTCCCTGAGGAGGATAGATTCTGAAATCTGTCCTTTGTTGCAAAAGTGGATATTTTTGGAAGGCATGGTAGTTGGTGGGAGTGAATATGCAAAGAGAGGCCATAGATGTACAACAGAAGTGTATCAATGTAATTCACATACTAGCAGATTAATGGAGGGGAAAAATCCTATGGTTTTCTCAATAGAAGCACTAGATGTGTTTGATGCAATTCAACATACATTCAAATCTCCTAAGAAAAGTAGGAATAGAATGAATCTTCTTTAATCAACTGTAACTTATGTAATTTGCAGGAAACTGGATGGAACTAGAGCATATTATGCTAAATGAGATTAGCCAGTCACACAAAAAAACGAAGGGTCACATATTTTCCTTCATATGCGGAAGCTAGGGAGAAATTAGGATACAAAAGGGACTCCAGGCAACGCAGGAGCAACCACAGTGGAGCAATGAAGGGGGCTTAGGAGAGGATGGTGGTAGAGGGGAGGGAGAATTAATGAAGGAAACTCTTCCATTGACATTATGTACCTATGTGAAATTATCAATGCCAGTCTCAGTATCGTGTACATGGAAGGGGAGGGAGTGGGATGGGAGTCGAGGGGAAGCGCACCAAGTACTGTGTGCAGGTATGTCTATAGCTCTGAACTTCCTCATGATGTATGATTACAATGCACCAATAAAATTAGTAAATAAAACACAAAATAAAAATAATAACTCAGGAAACATCGTTTTGAAAGGTACAACACGTTCCATGTATTATCAGGAACAGGACAAAAACTTCCACTCTCATCACTTTTATTCAGAGTTTTGTAGAGGGGTAAAATGAAAGAGGAAGTAAAAGGAATGGTTTTAAATGGCAGAAATAAGTGTTATTTTTTCAAAGATGATATGATTCTATATGTTTATCAAAAAGGATCTAGAAGTGAAATTTTCAAACTTATAAGTATATCCAGCAAGGTTTACAGAATAAAAAATGTGTCAAAAACTGATTGGTCTACATACCAATGCAAACAAAATTATAAATCTGAAAATATACAATTTCCAATAGCATCACATACTAAGAGTCAATTTAACAGAAGACCTGAGAGGATTCTTTGCAGCAAACTGCAAATGTTTATTGTGAGAAACTGAACACTGCAATGTCTGACAGCAAGACAGCATATGCATGGTTTCAGCTTGTCTTCATTTAAAGCTGAGGTGGCCCTTCACCTATAACATAAGCACAAGAGTTAGGAACTTTACTTAGCAAACCTTCATGTAGAGAACACTCAAAGTACACAAATGACACTGCCATTTGGGTTTTATGAAATGGACTTAGCCAGGGTGACCTCTTGACTTGTGTGCTGTTAACCTCTGTGTAGAAATGGAAGGTGGGCTTTCAGATACATGAACAGTATTTTAAAGCACCCCCCCCCTTGTTCTGGTGGCAAAAGGAAACATAAGAGACTCTTTAGGTTCGGAACACATTAAATCAAACGAACCTGTTAAAGGCCATTTTGAGTAGAGGGCCAGAACAGTATAGGTGTTTTGTAAAAAATCTAACCAAACAAATAACATAAAATAAATAGAAAATTGTAATAACCATCATTTAGATGCTCTGACTCAATACAGTATTCTCAATAAGTATGAGAGAGCTAAAAACATATTGTCACACTTGGAATGGCTTAGGTGAAATATATAGAAAGGCTAGTGTTGCATTTGTTTCATTTCTATTGTAGAAAAGTATAAAATATCTTATTTGGGTTTTTTAGCCCTTTTTATAGATATTTGAAGCAGGATAATGGCTTGTCATCATATTCACCCACAGTCCTGGTGTACTTTGGAGAAATCTCTCTTTACATGCCTAAAACCAATCCAGTTTGCAAAAGAAATCGTATGACCTCTATCATTTTAAGCCATTACTATCACAGTTGACATCAAAATGTGAACTAATTTTTTTTTACACATGTGTTAGGTATTTGTGAAAAGCACACCTTCATGAAAGTATGTGAAATTACTAGCTTTAGTTAAAGGACTTTTATTCAAAGATACACACACACACACACACACACACACACACACAATTTTCCTTAATCTGTTTTTACCCACATTGTTTCTATTTCAAACAGTCTACAACAGGCATTTGGGGTCTGAATTACCTTTCAAGGAATCTTTACACGTGGACTCTAGTATTAGAGTGTCAGTCATGTTTCCGCTACATTATTAAAGAAATAATATTATGGAAAATAGAAATCCTGTGATTTGCATTCGTAATGGTCCACATACTTGCTTCTGGCATTACAGCAGGCTGTACACTGGGCAGAACCTCTTCCTTGAACTCAGCGCCCTCAGGTCTACTTTCAGTCTTCTGAAGGGCGGGTTTCAGCCTAACAGCCTTCAGAGCGTCCCTTGCAAATAGAAAGATTATCGTTTTAAGCTGTAAAACATGATACGTGAATGAGCAAATCATCATATTCATCCCCTCAGGTTAGCAAATAAAAGCCTTTGGGCTAGTGCGGTAATATATGCAATGAGAAAGGATCACAAGAGGACCACTTCAATGGTTTTTTGTTTTTGTTTTTAGTTTTTTTGTTTTGTTTTGTTTTTGGTTTTTGGTTTTGTTTTGGCAAAAGAGAAGAAAGCAGGAACATAAAAACAGTACCTTCTTCCTTTCCCAAGACTGCTCTCTGGTAACTTAGTTGATCCTTTTGTACTTGTTATTACACTTGCCCTATTAAATCAGAACAGTAATTGTATATATTGTCATTAAACTGAAGACATTAAATCAGGAACATGATTGCATCTCTCTGAGTAGACTGTGAGCTCAAGGCTGAAATCATGACTATTATTGCAATTTATACCCCTGTCATAGTATCATGCTGTCAGGAGTAGGCAGTATCAATAAAGACAGAGTGAAAAACATACTAGGAATATATGAAATAAGAAAAAAATTGATAAACATTCTTCCAAACAACTGGTCTGATTTGTTGAATCTTTCCAGTGTTGTAACAGACAAAGAAAGTTGGAAGAAATGACAAATAAATGCAATGCTTCTTCCAGGATTGGAATCTCCTCAGAGATTGGAATTTCCTTCTTAGGGCCAGAAAAAGGAAATTGTAAAGACAAGTGTATAAATCTCAATATAGATTGTGTATTAAAATATTGCATTTCTCATTGTTAAATTAATAACACGCAGTCGTAGTGCAAAAGTGCATACCACCCGAAACTCAATGTAAAGGATTCAGCATTAAGAACAATAAACATATTATAAATAAGTGTATATGTGACAGAGCATGTGGGAAGAGTATGGGAGGAACAGAGAAGGGGCTGGATAAGAAATCAATGTAGCAAGAACTATTGAAAATTGCTGAAACATTCAGTTTTCGTTGGAGCAACATAGGTAGCAGGAAGAACAGAAACCGTGGAATCAATTTGAATCTCTTTCCACCAGTAGAGTGCTCCTTGGTAATAAAAACTCTAAGTCTCCGTTTTCTCATTTATAAAATGGTGTTAACATCAATGTGCTACCAGGCAAAGTGAATTAGAATATGGGAGGGTAACCGATAGAAAATTTTCACCATTTTCCTTCTCCAGCCAGTTTTCAGTCGTTAAGACATATGGGGAAGCTAGAGGGAAAATAGGAAACAAAAGGGACTTTAAGATCCCTTTCTAACATTTTATTTCCTCCTATTAATTATATTTCACGACAGGGGATGCAATCCCCTGGTCCTCAGCAGGCATTCTTCTTCCCCTTGTCTTCTTCACCTTGAACTGTGCATGCTCCCTGACCACCTTTCTCTTGGGTGAATGCAGCATCCTGAGTGTCAGTTGATGGGTTTTCTGCAGGTTGCACCCAAATGAGTTGTGGAACCTAGGAGTGCCCGTATGAATGCAAATGAAAATTTTGTTATTAACATATGTCAATAATACATGTCACGTGCACACATATGTAACACATATAAGGCATCTACACACATATGTTTGATATGTACGAACAACTCATAGATATATCTAATCATAATTAGGTCCAAAACTTGTTTTCAACCCTATTGTATCTATTTCTTAATAATGTCACTCTTCCCACAGAGACGCTTCTCCAAAGAGTTACCCACAAGGATTTCAGAAGCTATTTTGATCTATAGTCAGATAACGTGTGTGCAAACTTGTTTAAAAGCAAGAGGAGGAAGTCATAGGACATTATTTCTGGAAAACAGACGAGCGCGTGCACTCAGGCAGCACCAGAATATAATCCTCCAGGGTCAGTATTTCCTTCCGTCACTCATTAACACAATGGAAACCTTTCCTACGTGTTTCTCCACTAGTTCAACATTTAAAAATAAATAACTTTTCTGCTAAGAAGTCCCTGTGAGTGTTAAGGCACTCACAATCATACGTCCAGGCAGTGGGCCAATTGTCTGATGATCCCTTCGTCCTCTAGCTCGAGATCTTGTTGGATTTCCTGCATTCATTATTTCACACTGAAAGTAGGAAACCGTGATTAAGGAAATGCACTTAGACGGACAGCTGTATCAGACCACTGCTGTGGGGAACCGGTGACTTACAAATTTTATAAATTTTGAAGATATCATTAAAATATTTCATAGAGCAAATATAAATATACTTACATTCTGATCAAAGCACTTACGGGTGCGTGTACCTCTCATTCAAATGGGCACAGAAATCGCCTAAAGGCACATGGCAAAAGACCTTGTCAGAGAACATAAGTGGACCCCCCTGTACCAGGCACTCTATAGAGCTCCAGGACTCAGCCAGAATCCTCCAATTTCCAGGCCCTTTCCTCATTGAGCGCCTAGCCCTCCGCTGGGGTCCCGACTGAGGACTCAGACATCTGCCCTCTGTTGGCCATTCCAGGAGCCTCCAGGACTCAGCAAATTCCTCCAACAGCACCCCCAACTCTGATGCTGATGCTCTCCCCTCCACAGCCCACCTTAATCCTTTTTCCAGGCCTCACCAAGAAGACCCAAGGCCCACAACGGCAGTGGCACTTCGTGCAAGGAAAATGACGACAACCTGGAGGCCCTTCTGCCACGAGGCCAAGGACCCCACCACCAAACCTGCTGGCTCATCCACACACCCACGTGTCCTTAAACTGCTAAGATGACAGATCTAAGGACCTACCGGCTGATTTACAGCCAGTAAGAAAGAATAAAGACGGTTGATGGAAGGTACTAGGCACACAACGACCTCCTCTGGCACGGCACGGGTCGGAGAAGCTGGACAGCGCGCGCTCAGTGGCAGATTTGCGCAACAACAGGCTAATACCGCACAGAGCATACACAGCAATAGGCACGTGCTGCGGCGGTTAACGTGTCACATGGACATGCGCAGTGAAGTTTCCCTGCCTCTGGAGAAGTGGAGCAACGTGCGATCGATCGGGAAGACACCAAATGGGCTTGAGCAGCGCTTTTCTCCCCCATCCATTCTCTGATTTCTAGGAAATTTGGAAAACAGCCCCAGGTTGCCCTTATGGAAGGAAATGTCTCAAAAAACTTACCGTCACAGAAATGATATTTACATGTACTCCATCCCATCATTTCCATCCTTCCTTCCAGGTTCTGCCATGACTTTGCCCACTCCCAAAGAATAGACACATTCACACCTGTTCTCTTTAATACTCCTGTGGTTGCATTACTGTGTTTTAAGATCTGTGCTCTACCTGGGTAAAGTAGAGCAATAGGGACTTACTATGGTTATTGAATCCCTACTCCTCTTTGATTCTCTTACATCCAGTTCATTTAAAATGTAATTGTCTCCTTTTACTCCCTTCCATTGAGATGTCTATTGTTTGCTGCTATTTCAATTCCATTTATTAATTATATTTAAAATACCAAGTAATACTTGTCTTATCTTACCGCTTTTAATTTTCCTGGATCTTCTAGCAGTTTTATCCCTCAGATAAGCTTGAGAATCATTTCATCAAATCAAAAATTGTTGTTGGGATGCTAATTGTGGTTGTATTTATCTTAATTTAAGGAGAACTGGCATCTTCCTGATCTGGGGCCAAAACATCCAAGACAAATATAAATTTCCTTTTCTTCAAGTATTCTGAAATATGTCTCAGGGTGGCAGTATTATTTTTATCATTTTCTTCATAGTAGCTTTTTACATTGGTATTAAATTAAGCTTCAGGGTAGCAAATAACAGTATACATATATCATTTTCCCTCAGTCTATATCACTATAATGAAATAACATTGAGTCCTGCATTAATCGATCTATCTGTGTGTTTCAATAATTGGCTGCAAGCTTTCCTAAAAGAAGAGAAATATTGGCCCTCGGTCTAAATCCTTACATGCTAAAGCTCTCACTTCAACATTCCACAAAATGTGAAGTAAAAGAATCAGGTCCATTCCTCTCACTTTAAATCTTGCTGGTCTAGCCATAAGTTTTACAGTAAGAAGACATCTGTGAATGAAAACTGTACCTAAGAGGATGGCCATGTTTGAATGCTTCCATGGCTGAATGATAACTTTTATTTATTTATTTATTTTATTTTGTAAGTATTTTCAAAAATAAGCATCAGAGTAATAAACAATGTGCATGCTTTTCAATCACTCCAAATGCAGGGCTGTGTATGTCATGGCTAAGCAGTTAGAAAAATCACCGTAAGGTTCATGATATTGATAGAGGGCTTCTCTGATGCAATTTGCTCTCACAACAGGATGATCATCGTGCCACCATTTAAGAAAATACCAAAGAAAATTGAAATGAGTGACAGCTTCTCTGCAAACACTCCACTTACTCAGTTCATTGTTATCTTCCCCCTAGCGTAAATTTTTATTGGAACTTATGGCCACGCTCAATTATTTACATATTGTCTATGGCCCTTTCTTCACTGTAATGGCAGAGTTGAGTAGCTGTAATAAACACCAAGTGTGGTGGAGTTCAAGTCAATTTGTACTGCTGCTTGTCACTATGCAAACCTCAGGGATGCAGTACCACCCTAGAACCGTTTACATTACTGGAACCTTTTCTGGCTGCCGCATCTTTATCCTCTCGCTTGGTCCCCGCTGAGGACTTTTGGATTTGTTCACTGTCTGTGGTTCTTGGTCCCTTCAGGACTCAAATATCACTCTCAGGACTCACCCAGATTGAATTTAACCCCTCCCTCTGAAGGGATTGTTTGCCTACTCCCAATCCACCATGAGGAAAAGGGCACACCTGAGGAGGTACCTGTAGACAGAGGTAGACTGGCTACTAAAACAGAAATAACAGCATACTCTCTAGAATTTGCACAAGAACAAGAAACTCTTGCAGAAGACCAAGAATATACCAATACAAAATTTTCAGCATGCAATTCAAAAGGACTCAGAAAATGAAGAACCAGAAAAAAAGTCCACCCACATGGAAAAGAGATCCAACAGGCAACACAATACCAGAAAGAAATGTTGGCACTATCTAATAATGCCTTTTAAGCCACTATTGACAAAGTGTTCCAAATCACAATCACAAATGCTTTTGAAACAAAGGTAAAATACATAGTTTTCATCACAAATGCAGAGAGAGAATGCTTTGAGGAAGGTCTCAAGTGGAAATTTTAGAAGGGAAATATGCAATGATCAAAATAAACATATCTCTGGATGAGCTCAACAGAAGAGTGGAGACAATGGATAAATGAAAATTCTCAAATCTGAAAAACAGGAAAAGAGATTGAAAGAAAAATAAGCAGACCTCCAAGAACCTGTTGAAAAATACCAATGAATAGCAATCATTTCATTAGAATCTCAGAAGGAGACAAGAAAGTATGTGGTGACCAAAACTAATACTGAGGAGAGATTAAAGATGGCACAATAGAGGAAGACAGCACGTTTCAGTGGCTCCAGTATTCAGAATTCAACCAGCAGGAAAATTGCCTCTCAGCAAGAGAAGAAAAGCAGTCAGAACTCAACAAAACAAAGACAGTCATAACGTGGTGGCATTGGAGGCAGCATAGAGAGCAGAGGGCTGAAAAGAACTCCACGCATCTTATCTGGTGAGCAGAGAGTGAGGCGATACCATGCTGGCGAGCCTGTGCCAGGGCTAGCGGCTGCCAGGACCTGGCGGCTCTCAGAGACCAGCTCTAGCAAAGAAGCAGAATCTTGTCGAGCCATTGACTGCATCATGAAAACTATCATGAAAAGCAATCACATTCTCTCCACGCTCGAATACCTCAAGACTTGACTCCCTCAGATAGCACAGCCAAACAGCCCAGCCAAATCCTGTGGCTGCAGCTGAAGTCGGAATGAGAAAGGACAGGACCCTCCTGCGGGGACCTCAGTGGCTACATCCCACCTCATAAAGACCATGGTGAATCTACAGACCAACCATCCAAAGCACCCAGTGAAATCCTGTGGCTGCAGCTGAACTCATACCTGCCTGCAGGGACCTGAGGGGTGCTTGGCAAGACCATGAGTTTACAAAACATCCCAGCGGGAACCGACGTGGTGACAGGGACTTGTGTGGCAATGAAGAGATCCGCAGGGTCTGTAAGTTGGCAAATCATCCCTGTGGAGGTGGGGGCGGGGGCTACAGTTGGACACAGCAGAAACATGAATTAGCAGAAAGTTCCTAGGGACACTCGAGTAGGTGGGACACACATCAGCAGTTCCCTGCACCCCGGCAGGGTCTCCAAGCAATCACCACAGGACTGCCAGCAGTGGTGTCTGTGGGTTGAAATATCTCAGCCAACCCTGCTGCAGGCTCTGAATGCTATAAACTCTTGCCCAGTGGTGTTTGGGTGCTACAAGCACCAAAGCCAGAGGACAACAAGGTCTCACATGATCGCCCTCCCCCAGAGCAGCAGCAGCATCCCAGGGGCTAAATAACTCAACCACCCAAGCAAGCAATGCCATCTCTCCCTGCCAGAACGTGGGCCCTGAAAGCAGGGAGGCCAGGGGCCAGCAGGAGTTCACATGATTGCAGCTACAGGCCGGGAATACAACACTCTCTCTCCCAGCAGAGTTTGAGCTTGGCATGAATTCAGGGCAGTGTTGTCTGTGGAGCATTAAATCCCAAGCAGCAGGCTGCAGGCCTTGAACAGAACATCGTGGTCTCTGGCCCTGTGGAGTTTCCGCCTGGAAAGCACGGCGTCCTGCAGCCAAAGACTCCTGTTTGCCTGTACTGAGTAAGAACTGTATCTTGTTAAAGAGGCTCCGGGGGACAAAATCAGAAGTCTAATTATATGAGACGGATGCATAGAGGCAAATATATAGCCCCAGCATAGTCCTTATTAAAAAGGGATAAAAAGTAGACACGGGACTCTCACACAAAGAGGAAGAAGATGCCAAGAAGACAGAAATACAATATGAGAACTCTGAGAACATGAGAATGAAGACCAACGAGAAAACAATAAACTCCCACAATTCAACAAGTGACTTCTCCAATACTGAGGCTGCAGAAAATCTAGGAGAATCCAGGATTTTGATTTTCCATATGATCAGAGACCTCAGACATGAAATCAGAGAACACGTTTAGGAAATGAAAGAACATACCAATACAGTAAAAACTTTATCGATTCCAAAAAGAGGCCTTGAGCAAATGAAGAAGTCAACAAATGCATTAAAGACCTCCATAGAAACTACCTCTGGCAGGCTAAACCACAGGGAAATTAGAGTCTCACTCTTGGAAGAGATCTCATTCAGAACAGTCCACACAGTCAACAATCTAAACAAGACAATATGACAACACAAACAGAACATCTAAGAAATATAAGATAATATGAGTTGACCTAATTTATGGATAATAAGCATTGAAGATTGTCTAGAAGAACAAACCAAGGGTGTTAGAACCATCTCCAGAGAAATAATATCAGAGAATTACCCAAACATAAAAAAAGACTTGGACATCCATGTACAGGACACATTCAGAACACCAGCAAGACACAATGAAAGAAATTCTCCATGCCACATAATAATCAAAATGACTCACATAGAGGCAAAGGAAAGAATCTTAAATGCATTGAGAACAAAAGAATGGGTGACATTCAGGTGCAAAACAGTAAGAATCACTCCAGACTTCTCAACCCAAGTCATGAAAGCCATGAGGGGCTGGTATGACATACTGCAGACCAAGAAAGAAACAACTTCCAACCAAACTGCTATATCGAGCAAAGATATCTGCTGGGGTCCAGCTCTCAAGGCAGTGGGGTCGGAGGTCCTTCGATAGGTGTGGAATGAGACAAGGTCATGAGAATACTCTCACACCGATTGCAGTGATGAAGTGTATCTGTTTTGTTTGTTAGTAGCTGTTTTATACTTTTTTTTTTTTTTTTGCAATGAGGCATATAGAACAGGAATTTCCAAAGGTCATCCTCAACCAGTCAAGGTTACAACATGTATATAAAAATTCTTTTGTACATAAAAATTCTTAAATATATAACATGTAGAGACTTCCGGGAAGATGGCGACAGAGTGAAACACGTCTCAAGAGGCGCTGTGAGCTCGATTCAAGTCAGCCGTGGAACCAGCTTTTTGAAAGAAGAAAAAAGCAACAAAAGGGTAAAAAATGCTGCGAAAACTGGAATACAGCTGAGCAGAATCCGGAAGGCCAACCAGGGAGAGCAAAGAAGTCCGTCTCTGCAGCCACGGCACCACGCCGCTGAGCGGAAGCCGCCATTGAGCCGGCCCCTGGCATAGGGTCTACTAAGAAAGAAATATACAACAACCCTCTGCATTCCCACCAACCAGAGGTGGAATGAGCGTCTCCTGAACTCCTCATCCTGGCCAGGCAGCATTTCGAGGCACCTTCGACAGAGACCAGAACGCG
Source organism: Graphiurus murinus (assembly GCA_004027655.1). Taxonomy (NCBI): domain Eukaryota; kingdom Metazoa; phylum Chordata; class Mammalia; order Rodentia; family Gliridae; genus Graphiurus; species Graphiurus murinus. The sequence goes on from PVLC010040869.1 coordinate 13,030, forward strand.
TGGTACGACCAGCTTAAGCCCGCGCAGGACCATCCCAGCTCACCTCTCCCCACAGAACCGAAGCAGAGATAACTGCACTCCAGAGCTTGAATCAAAACTGCTGCAGGAGCAGCTTCTCGACGGAAGGAAGGAGAAGAAAAGCAGCTTAAAAGTGAGTAAAGAAACGGGCAGTTGGTCAGAATCTAAGGAACAGACCAGGGAGAACGGGGGAGCCAGTGCGTGCACGGCAGTAGCAGCCGCCATCTTGTCAGCCGCCCACAGCAGCAGAAATCTACCCAAAAGATCTGCAGAGGCCAAACCAGGTCTGTTCTTACAAACTTGCAGGGATTTTTATTTTGCTCCTTGCTGACGTTTCTTGTTTTCTGGGTTTTTTGCTTTGTTTTGTTCCATTTTTTTACTCTGTTTTCACTTTGCATTGCTTCAATTTATGTATGTTTGTTCGGAGGATTGGTTGCTTTTTAGCTTTTGCTAGATCCTAGAAGTCAATACCTGAAACCCACCAAAGACACAAATAGAGCAGGCAAAAGAAATACCAGAGTAATTGCAACTCAGTACAAGATACCATTCGCAGAGAGAAAATAAAAATAAGAAACCTATAAATTCAGAGAAAGTG
>PVLC010040870.1:0-13530 GCA_004027655.1 Graphiurus murinus
GCCACCACGCCCGGCTTGCAGTACGAGGGATTGAACCCAGAGATGTTCTACCTCTGAGCCACATCCCCAGCATTTTTTGAAACAGGGTCTCACTACTCTGCTAAAGCTGTCTTTGAACCTGTGATTCTCCTGGCTTAGCCTCCCACATACTGGGGTTATAGGCATGAGCCACCATACCAGGCTATCACCACAATTTTTTTGTGTGTGTGGTACTCGGGATTGAACTTAGGGGCCTTCTACTCCGAGCTGCACCTCCAGCCCTATTTTTAAATTTTTATTTTGAAACAGGGTCTCACTAGGTTGATAAGAGTCTGACTACTTACTGAGGCTGTCTTGGAACCTGCAATCCTCCTGTCTCAGCCTCCCAAGTACTGGTATTACAAGTGTGTACCATCATGCCCAGCTCACCACAAAATTTTAAAAAAGAAAGTGCTTGACATTTGAACTGGGATAAAAAGGAAGCAGAGATTTAGTCTCAAAATAAAAAAAACAGGATGAGACAGGATGAGTGCTAAGTACAGTTTGTGGCCTGTAGTCCCAGTTGCTTTGGAGGCTGAAACAAGAGGATCACAAATTCCAGACCAGCCTGGGCAATTTAACAAAACCCTGTCTGAAAATAAAAAGGGTTGGGGGGTATAGGTCAGTGATGGAGCACTTGCCTAGCATGCACAGGGTCCTGGGTTCAGTCCCCAGTACTGCAAAAAGAAAGAACATGAGTGATTTGCTGTCCAGATGGACCAGAGAGGTGCACAGAACTTCATACAGACAAGAATGAAAAAGGTTGATATTTGGGACACTGATATTTCAGAGCAGAGACTTGATTGTAGAGTCCACTATCATTTTCTCCCATGTCACTCCACACAGAGATCTTTCAGCATAGCTAAAAACTGTCTTTCATTAAAGTAAAGCGGAAGCCGGGTGTGGTGGCACACACTTGTAATCCCAGTACTTGGGAGGCTGAGACAGGAGAATCGCAGGTTCAAACCCAGCCTTGACAGCAAGATTCTCACTAACCTAATGAGACCCTGTTTCTAAATAAGAAATAAAATCGGGCTGGTACAGGTACACACCTGTAATTCCAGCAACTTGGGAGGATGAGGCAGGAGTATTGCAAGTTTGAGGCCAGCTTTGATAACTTAGCAATCCCCTGTGTCAAAATAAAAAGGGGTGGGGATGTAGCTAAGTGGTAGAGTGCCCTTGGGTTCAGTCCCCAGTACTTCCCACAAAAAATTGTAAACCACTACAGTAAGCTTCCCTATACTATACACTTAGGTGTATCATCAAAGAAAAGGAGACCATAATGCAGGGTGCGGCACTGATGAAATAACCCTTATTCTTGCTAAAAGATCTCCTAACCCTAGAAGGTCTTTAATTCTCTTCATTCTCAGGCAAAATCCTGACAGATGACTTTGCAGACAAGGAGGGCCTGGAGATGGGTGATGAGTACTTTGCAAATCTGGACCATATTGAGAGTGTGGAGAACTTCAAGGAAGGCTATGAGAGTGACGTCCCCTGCTCCTCTGACAGCAGTGGTGTAGACTTGAAGGACCAGGAAGACGGCAACAGTGGTACAGAGGACCCAGAAGAGTCCAATGACGATAGCTCAGACGATAACTTCTGTAAGGATGAGGACTTCAGCACCAGCTCTGTGTGGCGCAGCTATGCTACCCGGAGGCAGACCCGGGGCCAGAAGGAGAATGGACTGTCTGAGACGGCTTCCAAGGACTCTCGCCCTCCAGATCTTGGGCCCCCACACCCTCCTGCCCCTCCCTCAGTCCCCGCAGGAGGCTGTAATCCACCTTCCTCTGAAGAGACGCCCAAGAACAAGGTGGCCTCATGGCTGAGCTGCCATAGTGTCAGTGAAGGTGGCTTTGCTGACTCAGACAGCCGCTCATCCTTCAAGACTAGCGAGGGTGGGGGAGGACGAGGGGAAGCTGAGAAGGCTTCCACCTCAGGGCTGGGCATGAAGGATGAAGGAGATGTCAAGCAAGCTAAGAAAGAGGTGAGCAGTGGCCCAAAACTGCAGTGGCTTTAAACTTGGGTTCACTAAGAAACTCAATGCAGTCTTGCCACATGTCTTTCCATTTAAATTGTTTATGTGATGGTTATTTCTGTGGCTACCTAATTATCTCCCCTTTAGCTCAGTACATTCCTAGTGTTTGTTAAAAAAACAAATTACTAGCCTGGCGTGGTGGCACATGCTTGTCATCCCAGTACTTGGGAGGCTGAGACAGGAGGATCCCTGTTCAAGGCCAGCCTCAGCTACTTAGGAGCTACTTAGGCCCTCCACAACTTAGTGAGACCCTGTTTCAAAAAAGAAGAATAAAATAGGGCTGGGGATATAGCTTGGAGGTAGAATGCCCCTGGGTTCAATCCCCAGTACTGCAAAAAAAAAAAAAAAAAAAAAAAATGAACCAAATTACTTAGCTCGGCATGGTGGTGCACATGCCTGTAATCCCAGTACTTAGGAGGCTAATACAGGAGGACCGCAGGTTCCAGAACAGCCTTGGCAACTAATGAAACTCTCAGCAACCTAGCAACAAGACCCTGTTTAGAAATAAAAATAAAGCCCGGTGTGGTGGCACAGGATTGTAATCCCAGTACTTGGGAGGTTGAGACTAGGAGGATCCACCTCGGCTACTTAGGCTCTCTGCAACTTAGTGAGACAGTGTTTCAAAATAAAGAATAAAAAATAGTGCTGAAAGCATAGATTAGAGGTAGAATGCCTTTGGGTTCAATCCCCAGTACCTCAAAAAAATAAATAGGGCTGGGGGTGTAGCTCGAAGGTAGAATGCCCCTGGGTTCAATCACCAGCACCAAAAAAAAAAAAAAAAACTAATTTAAAATCTATTTGATGGAGAAGGCAAAATATCTGATTCATTCCAAAGTGGAGTATAAGGAGTTTTAAAAATAGTGTTACAAGTCATCTGTAGCATTGCTTCTGTTAAATTAGAGAAATAAACTAGCTGTGGTGGCATATTCCTATAGTCCCAGCAACTCAGGAAGCTGAGGCAGGAGGGTCACAGGTTTGAGGCCAGTCCAGGCAATTTAGCTGAGACTCTGTCTCAAAATAATGAAAGGCCAGGAAGATACAGCCATGGTAGAGTACCTGCCTAGCATGTGTGAGGTCCTGTGTTCAAATCCCAGTACAACCAAAAAAAAAGAGAAAAGTATTGATCTCAAAGCCAAGTACAGGTCAGGCGGCATGGTGGTACACGCTCCCAGTACTTGGGAGTCTGAAAGGGGAGGATCGCAGGTTCGCAGCCACCCTTAGCTACTTAGTGAGGCCCTCTGCAACTTAGACCCTGTTTCAAACTAAAGAATAAAAAATAGGGCTGGGGGTGTAGCTTGGAGGTAGAACGCTCCTGGGTTCAATCCCCAATACTGCAAAGAAAACCAAAAAAAAAGCTTGAGTACAGTAGCACAGGCCTGTGATGGCAGCTGCTGGAGAGGGTGAGGTAAGAGGATTGCTTAGGCCCAGAAGCCAGGCCAGCCTGGACAACATACTGAGGCCCCATCTCAGTACAAAACAAGAATTGAATTCAAGTCTTATCTTTATAACGTTGAAACTTTCCCCACATTGCAGGTGGTAAAACTGCCTTGTGTCCTTTTAACTGTGCTCATAGTGTTCTTTCCAGGAGCATGTTCCGTCATTGGGAAGAAAGGGCCAGAGGTCTCTGCCAGGGGAGTTTAGTGATGAGAATTTAATGGTTACAACCAAGTTGTAGAGTGATTTTCCCCACACCTCCCCATTTTTTTTGGGGGGGGGGTGGGGATTGAACCCAGGTACGTTCTACCTCTGAGCTACACCCCCCAGTCCTATTTTTTTAATCTTTATTTTGAAACCACCCCACTTTAGATAGTGAATGTATCTAACTGCCTAATGTCTTTAGAAATCATTTGAGAGTGGGGCGTGGTGGCGCACACTTGTAATCTCAGTACTTGGGAGGCTGAGAGACTGGAGGATCTGAGTTCACGGCCAGCCTCAGCTACTTAGTGAGGCCCTCCGCAACTTAGTGAGACATTGTTTCAAAATAAAAACTAAAAAATAGGACTGGGGATGTTGCTCGGTGGTAGAATGCCCCTGGGTTCAATCCTCAGTATCACAAAAAATAAATCATTTTAAATAAAATCTAATTATTGGATCTGTTGCTCTGGACCACAAAAGCATTTAACTCTATACTTGCTCTTTTCCAGGACCCTGAGGATCGAAACAAGATGTCAGTGTAAGTTCTTGGGGGTTTTTTTGTTTTTTGTTTTTGTTTTTGCGATCCTGAGGTTTGAGCCCAGGGGCATTCTACCTCCGAGCTACACCCCCAGCCCTATTTTGTATTCTTTATTTTGAAACAGGGTCTCACTAAGTTGCGGAGTGCCTTACTAAGTAGCTGAGGCTGGCCTCGAATCCAGATCCTCCAGTCTCAGCCTCCCAAATGCTGGGATTACAAGCATGTGCCACCACGCCCGGCTTCTCAGGTTCTTTTGTCTTTTCCCTTCTGTACTAGAATTAAACCCAGGGATGCTCTACCACTGAGCTACATCTCAGCCCTTTTTTATTTTTATTTTTTATTTATTTATTTTTTTTTTTTTGCGATACTGGGGACTGAACTCAGGGGCATTCTACCTCCGAGCTATACCCCCAGCCCTATTTTTTATTCTTTATTTTGAAACCAAGTCTCACTAAGTTGCGGAGTACCTCACTAGGTAGCTGAGGCTGGCCTCGAACCCGGATCCTCCGGTCTCAGCCTCCCGAATGTTGGGATTACAAGCGTGCGCCACCACGCCCGGCTTTATTTTTATTTTGACACAGAGTTTTGCTGAGTTGCCCAAGGCTGGCCTCTAACTTACTAGCCTCCTGCCTAGCCTCCCAAGTCACTGAGATTATAGATGGTGTACCCACCTAGTGCTTGTCTTCGTGTGTGTGTGGTACTGAAGATGGAACCCATAGGCATTATACCTCCAGGCTACATCTCAGCCCTGTTTTATTTTTTGTTTGGAAACAGTACCACTAGGTTGATGAGAGTCTCACTACTTGATGAGGCTGTTCTCAAACCTGCGATCCTTCTGTCTTCGCCTCCCAAATACTGGGATTACAAGAGGGTGCCACCACCCCCAGCATGGGCTTATCTTTTTGACCTGTTTTCAAGTCTGTACACAAAAACCTAAGAAAACATCGAATAACCTGACCCCCTTTTATTCCTTCCCCTCCCATCAGAGTTACTGAAAGCTCTCGAAATTACGGTTACAATCCTTCTCCCCTGAAGCCTGAAGGTCTTCGCCGCCCAGCCAGTAAGACTAATATGCTGCAGAGCCGGCGACTTGGGGCCTCTGCCCAGTCCAACCCTGATGTAAGTGACCTCTTCAGGTTGGACCTCACCAGCCTTCTGTTGTATTCAGAGTCCAAGTAAAGGGACACAGAGCAATCTCACATCAAGTCCTTCCCTATAATTATTGTTAGTTCTCTTCTTGCATCTTTAGCCCTGATTTCCTGCCTCATTCTTTATGATTCAACATCTAACCTATTGCTACAGTCTCAGCCTTTCCTGCCAAACTATAGGTAAAGCAAGGGCTTGCTGCAGGGTCTGTCCATTTACTCTTCCTTCTTCCACCCTCTGCTTCCCCAGGATGTCCTGACACTGTCCAGCAGCACCGAGAGCGAGGGGGAAAGTGGCACCAGCCGGAAGCCTACTGCTGGGCAGACTTTAGCCGCGGCAGTGGACAGTGATGATATCCAGACCATCTCCTCTGGCTCTGAAGGGGATGACTTTGAGGACAAGAAGAACATGTCTGGTAGTTGGGAAATTTGGGGGAATGGTAGGAATTGAACCCAGAGGCATTCTACCTTTGAGCTACACCCCCAGCCCAATTTTATATCTTATTTGGAAACAGGGTCTCGCTAAGTGGACTACTTGCTGAGGCTGTCTGCGAACCTGGGGTCTTCCTGTCTCAGTCTCCCAAGTACTGGGATTACAAGCATGTGCCACCACACCCAGCTGGAATATAAATTTTTAAGGAGGATTAGGAAATCCAGATGGGAAGCATCTCTGGAAGACTCTCAGACTCTAAGCTAAACTGTTAATATTGACACATCCCCTTCCTTTCTTCTTTCCAATTCTCTACACTTTCTCTCAGCTCTTTAGTCCAACAGATCTAATCCTGCTTGAAAAAAGCCTTTGCCTGAAACCTAGCTTATTGGTATTCCCAAGGTTAATATGTGGGATAAAAATGGAGGTAGATGGGCTGGGGATGTAGCTGCACTAGAACATTCATGAGACCCTGGGTTCCATCTTCAGCATTGCAAAATGTGGTGGGAGGGTTGGATTGTCCAGTCATGAGTTAGGATGGGTCCTGACCCTTTTCCCCATCCAGGTCCAACGAAGCGCCAGGTGGCAGTAAAATCAACCCGGGGCTTTGCTCTTAAATCAACCCATGGGATTGCCATTAAGTCAACCAACATGGCCTCCGTGGATAAGGGGGAGAGTGCACCTGTCCGTAAGAACACGCGCCAGTTCTACGATGGTGAAGAGTCTTGCTACATCATCGATGCCAAGCTTGAAGGCAACCTGGGCCGCTACCTCAATGTGAGACCCCTCCCCGACCTCCAGATGCTGGGTTAGCCCATGGTCCTCAGGTTTCTAGTTCTTTTAACACACTGTAGAAAAAGAAAAAACAAAAAACCACTGTATAAACCCACTTTTTCATGTTAAAAATTGACTTCAAAGCCAGGTATGGTGGCGTATACCTGTAATCCCAGTACTTGGGAGGCTGAGACAGGAGGATTGTAGGTTTGAGAACAGCCTCAGCAACATAGCTGACATTCTCAGCAACCTCATGATACTGTTTCAAGACAAAAAGTAAAAGGGGCTAGGGTTGTAACTCAGAAGTAGAATGTCCCTGGCTTCAATCCCCAGTACTAAGAAAAAAAATAGCCAGGCATGGTGGCACATGCCTGTAATACCAGTACTTGGGGGTGCTGAGTCAGGAGAATCATGGGTTTGTGGTGAGCCTCAGCAACTTAGGCCCTCTTTCAAAATAAAATAGGTTTAGGGGCATAGCTCAGAGGTAGAATGCCCTTGGGTTCAATCTCTAGTACTACCCCCCAAAAAAGAAAAAAGGTCATATTCTTTGAAAACATCTCTGCTCTAGAGAGAGGGCCAGATACCACCATCTTCCAATTCTCACCCCAGAAAGCCAGATTCTATTTTCCTGGTTCTGATTCAGTGCTAACCTTAAACTTACAGCACAGTTGCAGCCCCAACCTGTTTGTCCAGAATGTCTTCGTGGATACCCACGATCTTCGCTTTCCCTGGGTGGCCTTCTTCGCCAGCAAGTAAGTGGGAGTTAGGAGAGGGGATGACTGCGCAGGGGCAGGGACCATTGAAATTCTAAGGGCGCCTCCTTGTCTGCACTCTGTAACCCCGGGTGCTGCATGTCTGCTGCCTTCACCACACCCCATCTTTTCCTTTGCTCTTCAGGAGAATCCGGGCTGGAACAGAACTTACTTGGGACTACAACTACGAGGTGGGCAGTGTGGAAGGCAAGGAGCTGCTCTGCTGCTGTGGGGCCATCGAGTGCAGAGGGCGTCTTCTGTAGAGGAGGCACCTTCCTCCCCTTCACAACTCTTCTTTCCTCAGGAACTGGGTCTTCCTGACTGTTGAACTCTGACCCCAAGTCTCTGGTCTAGCCACTCCCCCCAGCTCCTAGATAGAAACGGGGGTTCTGGATCAAGAGATCTCTTCCAATGTGGTGCTAGCAGGCAGAGTCCCTTTTTGGCTTCCTGGGGCACTAGCCATGGAGTCCTCCACTCTAGCCTAGGCCTCCCATCCCGTGTTTGTTCACGTTTGTGATTCTAATAGACTTTACTCCTGGAACAGGGGTGTGTATGTACTATCCCTGGTTTGTACTGCTTCTTGAACGTCTTTTAACAAAACGGTAAAACCGAGATTGATTTGATTTCTCTCCCTCAGGCCCCACACTCCTGTCCTGGGTCTCTCGGTGAGAGGCCTGTTCCCTCACCCTTCCCACTGGGCAGCTGTCATTAATCCTACACCTTCTCTACTTTTGTTCTTACTGGACGTTACATGACTGCGAAGAAGGCATAAGAAAAACTGTCTTAAATTTAGTTAATCCCTTTTCTCAGTTCCTAATACTCTGACACTTGTTGACACATTTTATTTAATCTTTAATATATTTTAATTAAAAAAACCATTAACAGTACATTTTGGTCTGAAATGGTCCCTCTGCTGAAACGCCAGGTGCTAGCTGTAATTCTGGCTTCAAAACCAAAACCCCAAATGTTTAATAAATAAAAATTAGAACTAGTTGCCGTTCTACTCCACACCAGCTAGCCTAGCTGCAGGTAAGAGGAAGACAGGGAGAGAGGCCAGAGAGAAGAAGCCATGAAATCTCAGACCTGTGGGCACAGGGACAGCTGGCAGAGAAGTAACACAAAGACCATCAGAGCGGTCCCCAATGTACAGTCCCCAGTTTTGGGCAGAGGTAGGGTCAGGGTCCTGTGCACCCTCCTACACTCAGTTCATTTGTGTCTTAGGAGGGAAAAATAAGCCAGCTCAGCTTTGGTTTCTGGCCCAAGTTAGCTTAGAAAGGTGAGCCTTGGTCCAACTTTGGCAGAATGAGGCCCACAGATGGGACATTAAGGCACAGCCCTGGCTCTGGAGGTCAGGGAATCAAAGGCAAACAGCTAGGGTCAGATTCTCAAGAATAAGGAATGTGAGTTGTAACCCCTACCCGAGCTGAGGGTCTCAGAAGCAGTAGAGACCTGGAAGAAGAGGAAAATGAGACCATCCCCCTCAAACAGGATACAACCAGCCTCCTCTCTACCCCGGGATAGGCTGGTTAGAATTTGGTTTAAAGGCAACTGGCTGACAAAGGAGGAGGGAGGACATAGCAAAGTTTCCTCTCCCTTTCTCCCCAGAGCTCCAAGTCACCCTACAGGGAAAGTTGGCTAGTTCCTTGGCTTTCTGCATTAATCTGGGAGGCGGCTGGGACAATGGTTCAGTCGTTCTTACGATGGTTGTTATTGAGGATGGGGTGGCCATTAGCCAGGGGCCAGCTCTTGGCTCCTCCCCCAGCTGTAGGCTCCTCCCCCTCTGTGCTCTCCGTTTCCTCCCTGTCACTGCGTTCATCTTCTACCACCTGTGGAAAGGGGATGAGAAGAGTTAAGTGACAGTCTCCAACCCTTAGGACTGCCTCTCCAAGGTCTTGTACCTGTCTACCCAGGGCCCCACTGTGGTTTTTTAAAGGGTCCCTGCCCTAATGAGTTTGGGGAGTTAGAGAGTCTGCAGGAGCAGGCCCTATAAAAGGGAGACAGCCTTCACCTTTCCAGTTATGAACTTGTGGGCCATGCGCAAAATGAGGTAGGCCCAGAAGATGTGCAGCATCTGTAGCACTCCCATCATGGCATTGAAGAAGTAATAGCCAAAGAAGGCAGGATAGAGCTCCAGTGGGTACACCAGGGTGCAGTGCAGGATCCTGAGGATGCAAGGGGAAACGGGATTGTAAGTGTGGTCAAGAGCGGGTAGATGCAAGGGAAAGGCATGACTCCTGAACCCTGAGAACGTGAGGTCAGCACCGCCCACTCACCAGAAGGGCAGGATGACCAGCCGGGTGATGATAAAGACGATGGCAAAGACGATGAAGATGTTGTTGCAGGTGTTTTTCCAGCCCGCATAGTTGAACATCTTGGCTGACTGTGAGAACAGCCCCCGTCAAGCATCATGAGGCCCTGACTCCCTACACTGGTCCCTATGCACACCCATTGAGCAGCAGTTGCTCTGTGCTCCCCGCCCTGGTCCTAGAAATGTCCCTTCGCACCCCCCAAAAAGACAAAGGAGCAGAAGACCCTGCGCTGAGGCCTCTAGCTTGAGGAAACCTAACCTCCAGCAGGTAGTCAGATGAGTCATGCAGAGCCATGATGAGCGTCCCCGCCCGGATATAGTTGGCAAACCAGGAGAAGCTGAGGAGGATGATGGTGGCCACGTGGTGGATGATCTGTTCCTTGAAATCCTGTAGAGAAGATGTGGGCTCCAGGGGCCTTTCTTCCTCCTCACCCCCTCATTCCTTATCTCCCAACAACTCCATCCAAAGCCCCCAAAAGTCAAAGGAGAGGCTGTTCTTCCCAGGGCCTCCCTCAGCTCAGGCGTAACTGCACGGCCCTTTCACCTACCTTTCGCTTGACATCAGAGGCCACACTGAAGAGCAGGGACAAGTAGAAGGAAAGTTCAATCATGTAGTACCAGTACTGAGAAGGGACCATGCTCTGGGAGAGGAGAGAATGGTAAGGAACCCCAGAGTGGCTAGCTGCAGGAGGCTCACCTTGCCAGTCCCAGCTCTTCTAGGCCCTGAGGTTATTATTGGTTCCAGGACCATGAAGACATGTATGTGTCAGGCCACCCCCATAAAAGGCCCCCTCCATACCTGTATGGGATATCCCTCCCAGACTTTCCTCATGTCATAGAACCAGGGTTTCTGCAGAGAGATGGTGAAACATTAAAGGGGTTCTGTGGCCTCACCCCACCTTGCCAAAGAACCCACTCCCACTTCCCAGTAATCCCCACTCACATCCATGATGACAGCCATTCCAGCAATGAAGGCGACCAGGTAAAATGTGAATCTCCAGCTGGAAGAGGAAGCAGAAATGGCCAGATGGGAGGACAGTACAAAGCCCCTGGATACCCTATCAAGATACCTTTAATTTAAACTGAACTCACCTCTCCCCACCTCTGGCCACCCCACCCAACGAGCTACATCAGCCCTTCCTCTACCACCCAATTTCACTTGCCCCGACTGCCCTCACCTGGCTTCCCGGAACTTCTTGAGGAGACTGGGCCGGTCCTGGTTGCGGCGGCGGCGGAACCAGCGCTCTACCTGGCGGCCAGAGAGCCCGCTCTGCCGGGACAAAAGGTCTACCTCCGCCTAGGTATAGCACAGAAGCCTGTCAGTTCAGCCTCCAAGTCAGAGCCCTTACTACTGGCCTCGCCCAGAATCCACGGGAGCTCGCCCTTCTCACCCCCCAGGGCTAGCGTCAAACCCGACCCTTCCCTCCCTCCCTTCCCACCAGGGCCCTAATGCAGAGCCAGAGTGTCTGCCACTCGTACCTGCTTGGGCTGCTTGCCACAGGTCAGGTAGAAGTGTTCCAAGGTGGCATTGGGAGATGCCCGCAGCCGAGTCTTCTCCTTTACATTCAGGAGGGCAGCCAGTGGTGTAGCCACGTACCTAGGGAAGGGACATGAGGGAGAAGTGTCTGGCTCTTTCTGAATGCTCCCAGCCTCTAGTATGGAAAGGGAAAGGACCGCAAACTCAGCCAACTTTATCCTGGCCTCAGTTTCCCCAGTTTCCAAGCAACCCCCTTTCTGAAACCAAGCCTCCTGGGCTGCCCACAGCTGACAAAGCTGCCTTGTTCACTAGTGGCCAAGCAGAGTGGCGGGGAGAGGGCAAGAACAAATAGCCATTGAGAGCAAGTGCTTGGGGGGTGCTCAGCCCTCAGGAAAACAATGGTGCCCTGGGGGTGGGGGGCTGCAGTGGGCAGGGACCTGGGTGGCCAGAACACCCAGGCCCAGGACTAATTAAACAGCAAGAGACAAACTTGAAGTCCAAGAGACTGTGTGGCTGGCAGCTGGGGAAGGCCTGCCTCTAGGCTGATATGCTCACAGCTCAAAGAAGTATCGGATGATGAGGAACAGCAAGGCCAGGGGGAGCGTGATGTAGAGGTCTGCAGCTTTGGCGTAGACACGCCCATCTCGGTCTTCTAGATCTGCCCAGGTTAGGTTCACAGGCAGCCACAGCCGTTCCCACCAGAAGTAATCATACAAGGTCTGGAGCATCCTGAGTGAGGAGGGGAGAGGTAGAGGATGTCAGGAGGGGCAGCTTCAGGGAAAGAGATGGAGGAATGAAAGCTTACTTCGTGTGTCAAAAGAAGCAGGGGAGCTGGGCATGGTGGCGCTGACCTGTAATCCCAGTACTTGGGAGGTTGAGACAGGAGGATTGCAGGTTCACTGCCAGCCTCAGCAACTTAGCAAAGCTTTCTACAACTTAGCATGACTGTGTTTCAAAATAAAAAATAAAATAGGGCTGGGGGTGTAGCTCAGAGGTAGAATACCCTTGGGTTCCAATAAGAAAAAAAAATTAAAACTTAAAGGGGGAGCTGGGAGTGTAGCTCTGAGGTAGAGCTCCCCCAGGTTCAATTCCCAGCAACACACATGGGAGCTGGGGATAGCAACTCAAGCCCTGGAGCCTGCTCCTGGCTATGTGGCCTTGGACAGCTCAATTTCCTTTTCTGTAATAAGATGGCTTTCTAGTTTCAACACTGACAGCTTATGGCAACCTCAGATGATGCTGACACCCTTGGAAGTCCTGGAATAAAGAAGGTCAGATCCTTCCCATTTTGCTGTTCCAAACTGAGGCCAGTCAGGACCTGGCCTGAGAAGCTGCAGCCAACAATCTGAATAAAATGAGAGCACCATTCTTCTACCCTACTCCTAGGCCAACCCCCAGCTGGAAGCTTCCCTGGGGCAGGAGGCAGGAGGGGAGTCCAAAAGCAGATTATGGGGCTGGGGCAAACACTTCTTTCCCTGCCCTATAATCCATGTGCTGCCCACATGGCCTCTTCATTTTACCAGGCCAGGGAAAACAAAAGCATGTCCCCAAACAACACTGACACTGGATCCATAACAGTCATCGAGCATCAAACAAGGCTGACAGCCCATGCGGCCATCCAGTTCCAGCATATGGCAGAAGATCCCTACCTGTAGCCTCTTTCCAGAAAGAAAGTAAAGTTAGAGGTACAGAGAGTCCCCAAGGCCTGGAGACACGGAACCCAGCCAGCAGACTCAGACATCTGCTGGAATTAAGCTACCTTTAATAAAGACTCATCCAGAACACAAAACATTAGTCTGCAGGGAAACACTCATCGCAAGCATCCCAGGGCCAAGGAAAGAACTGCTGCTTTACACCCCCTCTTTAATCCACTGAAAGAGAAATGTGGGGGCCACCTAGACCCCCAGATGGGGGAAGGAATGAATGGTCTATGGTTCTTGGGAAGATAAGCTGCTTGGAGCAGCAAAGATGGACTTGAAGAGTTGGTGATACTGGGACCAGTGCGTCCCAGCAGGCTAACCTAGTCCATCTCCTCCGGGATCCCCGCCCCTCATGCTCCACTAGAGATGCCTTGAGGCTGCAGGCTGAGACAGAAGCTGGTAGGTCAGGGAGGAAAGAGTGGGGAGATCACTGTCCACTGTGAACAGGAGTCCAATTGGTGCTGCTCAAGGAGGCTGGGCTGGGCCAGGCCGTCCTCCAGCCTGCTGTTCTGCCCCCACCCACCACAGAAGCACTTGCGAAATCCCTTGGGGCCTGTCACAGGTCAGTATTTCAGCTCAAGGACTTTAACCTCTTGTCCCTACTCCTGGTCACTGCTCTCTTGGATGAAATCAGAGGTGAGCGCTGACAGTAAAGGAGCTTCAGCTCCACCTTCCTTCTCTTCTGCCCAGAATCTCTCTCTCTCTCTCTCTCTCTCTC
>PVLC010040871.1:0-13623 GCA_004027655.1 Graphiurus murinus
ATGGATTAATAAAGAGGCTGGCTACACAGGGCTAAGATTCATATGGTATCATAACTGTATGCTTGCTGGGCCTTTTCTCTGGCCACACTGTGAAGTCCCTGGAGGTAGGGGCAACATCTAATTTATTTTAACATCCTGAGTTCTAACACAGTGACTAACGTAGATATTCAATAACTATTTGTTGCATTAGTCCATGAATCAGTTTTGGTAAAATATAATTCACAATATGAGCTATAAAAAATTGTGAAATAATAATAGCTACCTATATTACACAAGTGATTAATTAAATAGCTAAAGGAAATCAGAAGATGAGGATTAATATTTTAATGAAGGCAATACATTCAGAACAGTATTTTCTGACATAAAGGGATCTTTGTAACATTAATTAAAATATATGAGATATTAAAACAAAAATAACCACCATGGGAAAAAACTGGAAAATTTTGGAGATGATACCACAAAAATCATCTGGTCTAGTGGTTCTCATACTATGTTCCTTGGAGTATTATGTTTTCTTGGAGGCACACCTGGGAGCTGGGAGGAAGGTCAAGCAGGGGGAATTTGGGAATCTCAGGATTATTGGTGAAATTCCATTTCAAAAAGGAATTGCACCACTAAATTTTTTTTTTCTTTGAAAGCTATGGATACTCTAACCTTATTGCATAGGCAAAGAAACAATGCTACTTAAGCATGTCTAGCTACAAATAGAGGCAGGATTTGAAGTTGGGTCATCCAACTATCTAGAGATTATGATCTTTATTCCAGAATTTATCTAAAAAAAATCCTTGACATACTTTCATATTTACTACCTGTCACCTCTTGGAACATTCCATAAGTTTATTACAAACGGTCAAGTTGTGTCACTTACACCAGCTTAAATATAGTATAATGCAAACAGAAAGAGCTTCGAAGACTGCAGTTGGGTTGAAACTGTGCCAACCACTGCTTTATGAGTTATTTGGATGCAGGTAGCACCGGGTATTCAGGTCAACCAACTTTGTTCCTGGAAGACTGCTAGGGGATGAATATACAAATCACTACAATATATCCATAATTCTCCTCCTGGGGTTTCAGTGGAATTAATTAAATACTAATCAGACATAAAGGAAAGGGAAATGTAATAAAATGAAAGTCTCTATATTCATATTTCAAAAAAAGTCTTTCCTTAGAAAAACTAAAAAGTATAGCCATTATTGAAGGCACTTTAAGATTATATTTCCATTATCGCTGTATTATTTCTCCAGCAGGTTAAGTTACAACAGAATGTGAATAAAAATTTCATCATTTGCTTTCTTCTTCTCTGAGTGAATTTTTTAATCTTATCATCTGAAATGACACGGTGGTATTGTCAAAGCTATGTATTCCAAGAGTTAGTAGCAGTACTAAATTTCCTTTTTTTTTTTTCCTTTCTTCATTATTTTTGGTAGAACACACAGACCTTAGGGGTAAGCTATCAGCAACAATATGTCTTCAAATCCTTACTAGGTTCCCTAAAGGGAAAAGAAGGTAATTAATCTGTCATCCTAGACAGTGTATTGTTTCTCTACAATATTTAAATCTTATTTCATTGTGATAAAATTTTATTAGAAATAGATGAACTAGAACAAAAGAAAAGGAAGCATCTCTAACCAAAAGTTGCTGAAGGACATAAAGATGAACATGAATTTGAAAAGTGTTGAGATGCTAAGACAAAAAAATCAATACCAAACAAAAAACAGTATGTTGTCCTGCTTATTTGTATTTTTGTTTGCTGATTTAATTACAGTTTTGAAAACTAATCTGACCTGTGGCTAACTTGCTTCCAGAAACTTTATTCTAGTGAAGACCAAACAAATATAAGTAAAGAGATTTAGAAATGCATTGAGTTTTCAAGGTGTAATCCTCTTAGTTAATATGCTGATTTCCTGATAACATTTCCCAAAGGACACAGAAGCATTCTGTAGGATTCCCTCTACAAGTTGCTCTTTTGAAGATGTCACTAAGTGGGGGACATGACTGGGAATATCTCTTTTTTGAGAGTTTGACAAAGAGTCTCTTAAAACAAATTCTTATCTTTATCTCCCTTTTTCTACTTTCTAAAACTTGTCCTAAATATTGTCACAGGCAGCCTTGAAGCATGAAAATTTCAAAGGCATAGCCCAGGTTATGTAGAAGGAAGAAAAGAATACTCTTTGCCACTGTAACACTGCCTTAATGAATGACTGACACCAATAGGAATCTCACTTTTATGTACCTGCAGAAGTAGCTGTGTCTTTCTAAGACTTTCTTGGATCTCATCCCAAAGTTATAACATGTGGCTTGGCTCATCAGGTCTGGTTGACACTGGCGGAAACAATCCGGAACAAGAGTACAGATCAATGAGAAGCAAAACACAGCTACTTTGGGGGAGAGGAACACATGAGAAAATATATTAAAATATTGAGGAGTGAGATGGAAGTAAGTCCACTGAAGACTGATTTGTAGTTCTTTTTATTCCAATGTAGGGTTTTGAGCACTAAGTGCAAATCATAGATTAGATTCCTTGCATTTGTCAAGCTCAGTTCTTGGGCAGCAGGCCAAGTCAAAAGGTTAAGAGGAAATGTACACTCTGTCCTGTTGGATTCGGTTTTCTAACTTTCTGAACAACAGAAGAGCAAAAATAAAACAAAACAAAATCTAGCCTGCTTCTTGGTAGTGTTTTCATAAACAAAATCATTACTTCAGAAACTAGAGGTCAAAGAAACATGCATGAGTGGAGGAAATGAAGCTATTTTAATCTTACAGCTCAATTATTACTGTTAAAAAGTTGTTAGGAAAAAAATGGTAACATAGTGGCTGAGACAGAATCATTTACTAGTAGATAACAACAACTTGATATTTGCAAAAGTCACAAAATATTTTTGAATAAACAGGCTATTTTCTATCTTAAAACTCAAAGATAAAACATTATTTTCTATTAAAGTCACCAAGCTTTGTGTGAAGGACAATATATTGGAGCATTTCTTTTCTTTTTTGAAGTAAGGTTGAACTACGCCTGCTCAAATGGGTGAATGCTCCCATTTCAAACAATTCCTCCCACCTAAATACACAGGAAGACAAATGTTTGCAGCTCTGCCCTGCTCACCCTAGTTCTATTCCCAAGGCACTGAGTATAGATCTTTAATGCCTCAACTCAATCCTGCTACTATTCTGTTGATTTCTTGCTTCACAGCCTGGTATTTGCTTATCATTTTTACTTCCCTACTCCACCTACCATAGCTTCCATTGAATTGCCAGGCAAAAATATTCTTATTGCTCAAATGTATATTCCTTTCCATACTGTATCTCACTGATAGAAAGAAGATAAAAATTGCTGAAAGGAGACTCTTACTAGTAGCTAAAAAGAGGAGAATGGATTTTGCAGACAGTGTTTCTTTCATCTATAGCATGTTTCTTTTCTTTCTTTTAAAGGAAAAAATGATTTTAATTTTGTAAGTTTGACAGCCAAATTGAGTGGAAGGTACAGAGATTTACCTAAAGCATCACCTTTTTTAATTGCTTACAAAATTGAACTAAACATTTGGAAGGAACAAATACTATTACAATTGCTTAATTTTTTTTTTTGCTAAAAAGGTTATAATTTTCCTAAAATTAATGCCCTTATTATGGGACATCTAATTTGGAATTGTGGTATATCAAGAAAATCAAAATTATGAGATGAACCATTCCACGCACATTCTGATTATTTATATCTAAACAGAATTTTCAGTATGAGGAAGAAAATTATTCAGGAATTGGCAACCAAATTTAGTGCTCATAGGATTTTAGTTTTCTAATTTCCTGATATAGCACTCCTAGTACTAAGTATTACAAAGAAAATTCCATGGAAATTTTGTCAAATTTCTTTAGAAAAGAAATTCACTGAAACCTTCCACTGGGCCTATTGAAAACACACCTGTTAAATAAATTGAATCACGTCCCAGGAATCAATAACTATATTTAAAGTGCAGACATCACTATTATGCATGAGACATAAGCAATATTTCATTTTGTCATAAATGAGGTGGGATTCAGGAAATGAACTTAATATTAGTCTACAAAACGAGGTTTCATAGACACCTTTCAACTATTTACTTTCCAACTGAATTTTGCTTAGTGCAAATTGATAGGAATCTGTTCTACTGAGCTTCAGTAAAATGAACTTTGCATGTGAATGTTTGTTAAATGTTATCTGCCATAAGCGATTTACATGTTATTAGAACAAGGAAATGCAAAAGAAGAAACTAAAAGAAAAGAGAAAAGTAAAAGCTCACATCTATTTTAAAACAACCAAAAAAAAAAAAAAAAAGAAGGAAAACCACCTTTAATTTTTAAAGTGGTTCTTAATCATCCCCTCAGAAGTCTCCAAAAGATGTATTTAAAAAGGAACAAAAGAAGTTTAACAAATGCTCTTGGCCTCTGAAATAATCCTATCATGACAGGTCAATACTTAAGTAGCATCACGGTGCACACCAATGCTTTCTCCACATAAAGTATCCCTCTCCTTCCCAGCCCCTATTCCCAATCTTCAATTCAAATAGAAAAATAAGAGCAAGAACAATTGCGGGGAACAGTCAAATGGAAGGGAGGCAGCAGAGAGGTTTAGATAAAGGGATCAGAGGCCCAAGAATTTCCACCAGGAATGCAAGGAGAAATTCACTGTGGGAGGAGAAACACTTTGAGTATTGAGACTGATGGGTTATATGTAGACATTAGAGAAAGGAAAAGAGGAACACTAGAGTCAGCATTAAGGCTCAGAGGTTTGATAACACAAGCTGTGTTATCAAATTCTTGCATCTTTTCAGGGACCAGACAACATGAAAGGTAAAGTATGACAAGTCTGGTATTTGCTCTTTTCCTGAATATACTCCCAAGTAGAGACTCACATTCATTTGCAATTTTTATATCTTGAGTTACTGATAATTAAGAACAGCCTGGGTTTAGATTATGTCCTATACTAACAAAAAAATCTATTGGATGGTATATATAAAATATATAGTTCTCAACACTTTTCCAGAACAACTAAACTCACAAACAAATTTTAGGAAGAATGCAAAATGTCTGTCACTGTCCAAAGAGACAAATGAGACTGAGGACAAATTCATCTCCAAGGTTAGATAATATGTTAAGTTGACTCAGAATAAAATTGTTCTCTAAGGAACATGCTCCAATGACTTGGGTAGATTATTTTATAGAAAGTTTAACCAAATGGTGCTAGTTTTTTTTTTTTTTATCAAGTTATGCGATAATGAGATAGGAGAAATCAATCGAGGACACAGTGCTTTGATTATGCTTCTTTTCTTGCTGGGGTTTGGACAGAAGATGACACAAGGTCCAGTTTTACATGAAATCATGCCTCACGAAGAAATTAACAGCCTGGAATGACATACCCTTGAGGATAAAGTCTTCTGAAGCATAAGAAAATGTAGGTTGCAAAATGAAAGTGGGAAACAGAATGTTAATCAAGTCATCAGGCAGGATAAGAACTTACAATGCTGGGATGTGATGATTAGGGATCTTCATTTGCTTATGTACACACTAGTAGTCACCTACTATTAGAATTCAAGAAGGAGGCAACAGCCTTTCATAATCTAGGCTCCGCAGGAATGCTGCATCACTTCTGCCAGATTCCTCCTATTAGAAGCAAGTCCCTAGGTCCAGCTCATACTGGCTGCTTGGTGGGAGGGTATCACACGGGGCATTGATACCAGGAGGTAGGGGTCATTGGGAGCTGCCGGAGATGCTCTCTACATAAGTGTTCTTAGGAATGAAAGACTTATGTGTAGACATACATTACAAATCAGAGATTTTAAGGTAGAATCTGGGTTTTGAGACCTGCTTTCTGGATAATATTCTGAGAGGCATAGTCACCTCCTCACTGGCCTCCAATGTGTCATGTTAGAGCAGTGTTTCACCACCTTTTATCAGTCTGACACATCTGTGAACTTGTTAGCCAAAAAGAGAAGGAGGGAGGGTGAGCGAATGGCCCACCAAACAACACTCTGACCAGTCACACTTTTTTATTAACCATGGGAAGCAGCTTTGTAATGGCTAGAAGGAATGAAGGAACATTACACACACACACACACACACACACACACACTAGGAGCTTGATACAATTGTTTGCTGGATTTTTCTTGCCCCTTCCAAGTGGCTTTATCAGCTGGACATGGTGATGTGCCTGCATGAATATTTATGTGGTCAGTGTGGCAGCTTCAAAACATGGCCCCATCATTCTTTTTTTTTTTTGTGGTACTGGGGGTGGAACCTAGGGGCATTCTACCTCTGAGCTACAGCCCCAGCCCTATTTTGTATTCTTTATTTTGAAACAGGGTCTCACTAAGTTGCGGAGGGCCTCACTAAGCAGATGAGGCTGGCCGCGAACCTGGATCCTCCAGTTTCAGCCTCCCAAATGCTGGGATTACAAGGGTGCACCACCATGCCTGGCTGGCCCATCATTCTTGACACTCCTTCCATCTAGACCTGGGGTCTCTGTCCACTTTCCCTTGAATTTGGGTGAGAGTCTGTGTCTTTGGCCAATAGAGTTATGATGTGACTTCTAAAGCTATGATAAAGAGAAACTATAGAGGTCTATCAGGTCCTTGGGAGACACCCAAGCTCAGAGCCCAATTACCATGTCCTTAGGAAGCCCAAATTACCCTCCATGAAGAAAACCCATGGAGAGATGTCTGGCCAGTGCCTAGCTGCTCCAGCTCCTGATTAGTCCAGCACTAGCTACCATCTGACTTCAACCCCTTACTGAAGCACTGACCCTGAAATCATGAAAAGATAATGATCATTTTTAAAAAAATGGTCATTATTGACTTAAGCCACAGTGTTTTGAGGTGGTTGCAGAACAAGAAATAGCAGGGGTAGCCAGGAAGTCATTATATAGTGATAATAGAAACAAAATGGCAATATAAATGTAGATATATTAGGTTTAAAATTTTCAGCCAGGCGTGATTGTACAAGCTTGTAATTCTAGCACTTGGGAGGCTGAGACAGGAAGATTACAGGTTCAAAGAGAGCCTCAGCAACTTAGGCTCTCAACAACTTAGGGAGACTATTTCCAAAAAAATAAAATAGGTCTGGGTATGTAGCTCAGAGGTAGAATTCCCCTGGGTACCATCCCCGGAACAACAACAACAAAAAATTCAAAACATTGAAGACAAGGAAGTCTTTGGTAAAAACTACTAACTACAACAGGGAAATATTTATTGGTAGGATGGATATAGCTAAGACCAACCCTACTTTAATAAGAAGCTAAACAAATTACTATAAATTATAGAAATTAGAAATAATAGCATTTCTATTTCTAAAATAATGTCTCACATCAACAATAGATTTTAGAATGTGGTCAACAACTATATTCCTTCCTCATTATATCACAGTTATATAACATCAGCACTAGCAATATTTTCCATTCCCTTCAACATCTGCCCCCTATATAGACATCATTGTGCTGGTCACACTTCTCACTTTCATTTAAGAATCATGCAGACTATACTATCTCCAACTTCCTTTTTCTCAGCTTTTTTCAAGTCTTCACCTCCTACCTTTCCCTGCTTTCTTATCTTTTGGAAAATGTTTTCTTCTACATCTCAAGGTACCATCTCCTCTGTCCATACTCCTAGGCCTGCTTTAATACCATGATCCATTACAGATGCTTTCTTATACATCCAGTGTCTTTAACTTACAAATATCCTAGTCCTTCATTATTTTAAAAGATATTTATGGCACATCATAAAATGTATAAATATTGATTTAAAATATCCTCAAAGTGACATCAATACTCTTCACTGACCATTTCTCAAAGTTGTCTCTTTTCAATAGTTCTCAATTCTTCCCTACCCATTCACATATTAACTCTATTGTAATCTGGCTATATATATCCAACACTACTGGAACCACTCTTTTTTGTGCATGTGTGTGGTGCTGAGGATTGAACCCAGGGGCATTCTATCTCTGAGCTACATCTCTGGCCTCATTTATTTTGAAACAGGGTCTCACTATGTTACTGAGAGCTAGCCTTGAGCCTATGACCCTCCTTCTAAGCCTCTCAAGTACTGGGATCACAGGTGTGCACCACCACGCCTGGCTTTAGAAGTCAACAACAGTGGCCTCATCTCAGCGCCAGCCTCCACGGACCTTGCTGTAGTATTCAAAGCAATTGATTAGATAAGTCCTTTCTTCTTAAAGTCCTACTTCTGACTTTCAAAAAGAGTGCTCTCAGGCTTTCTTTGTACTCTGAAAATTCTTCTTCTAGCCTCTCCTCTGCAACATCACTTGCTCTCCAAAACAGAAATATTTCCCAATTTCTTCTATCAACTCTTATGGTGACTCAATTCAGAAAGTCCAACTCAGTAGTCTCCATACTATTTTAGCTTGAAACATACACTCAGGTGTACTTCAAACTCTGTTTTTTGGTTCACTTAGTCTAATGTCTGCAGAGTAACATATATAGGAACTGAATGCTTCACACAAGGAAACGCTGCCCAAATAAGAAAACACTTCATACAAAGGACTCCAAAGCACCAAGAGCATCAAAAATCACCTTGCTCACTAGATCCTTAATATAACAAATTTGGCTCCAGAACTCTCATTTTAATAATATTACCATTAACTATTACCTCTGCCTAAAATGCTCTGAGCAGGTGTCTTTGTGTCTTGTGCCCTATGACCTTCAGTGAGCAAGTATCACTTTCTGAGATATCTTCCCAGAACATAGTATGTAAAATAACATCTCTCACATTATTTAAGAGACACATCATATATTTATTTACCTATTATCTAGCTTCTCTTGCAGGAACATAAATTCTACAATAGCAAGGCCTTTGTTTGTGTGCTGCTGTCCCCCCAGAATATGGAGAGAGTGTTTATCAGAGAGTAAGTGCAGAATAAGCACTTGTTGAAGAAATTAATAACTTCATAAGAAGATTAAGTGTTCTCATTTTCTACTTTACATACATAAAGTTTACCACTATAATTCAAGAACACTTGGGGTAAATTTTTTTTCTCACCATTTGAAGTAATTGAAATCTCTACATAACAGCCAGCTTATTTTCTTAGAGAAGTTTCTTTGCAAAAAGTAAAGTGATTAGCTATTCTATATTGGGATATCCCGCTTTTCTAATTTTTTTCTCAACAACACTTCTATTAGCTAAGGAAGTACAGAACTTTCTCTATTAGAACATCTACCTAATGTCTCCATATACAAAATGATCAATATTTATATCTCTAAGATCATTGATTCTACTACATCTCTTTTCATAATTTTTTTTTTTTTTTTGCGGTATTGGGGATTGAATTCAGGGGCATTCTACCTTCAAGCTTACACCCCCAGCCCTGTTTTTAACTCTTTATTTCGAAACTGGGTCTCACTAAGTTGCGGAGTGCCTCACTAGGTAGCTAAGGCTGGCCGCGAACTCAGATCCTCTGGTCTTAGCCTCCCAAATGCTGGGATTACAAGCGTGTGCCACCACGGCTGGCTCTTTTCATAATTTTTTAATCCATAATTAATTCAGGGGTTTACTATCAGCTGTAGTATACTTTCTATACACAAAATCTAATAAAGATAGAGCAGGAGTAGAAGACCTGGAACTGGGCCTCCATCCAAGGTCTAGCATCACTGAGACACGGATGAGAATCAGAAGTCTCTGAAAAAACATGAGACATCCACACTTTTCTAGTTAAAGACAGATATGTTTGTTTTCTGTGCCGACTCTTAACATTTCTTTAGCAGGATACCCTTCTCTTCTTCTGATCTCAAAGCACTTACTGAGCACATACAGTGTGTCATATACTATACAGCATTGTGTAGAATATACTGAGAAAACTTTGGCTTTGTACTCCTCCACCCCATCAACTAATCAGACCACTGCTCACCACTCTCGTCACTGTGCCGACTCTCCTGGTCAAGCTCCCAACTCCATTTTACTCCATCAAGCCATGAGCATTCCCCATGGTTTAGGCAGTGTTGCACTATATTATCCCTGTACCATCTCATGATTCAAGAACAAGGGCAGTGTGGGACTCATTGTCTGTTTTATGAAAAGAGTGAATAACCTTTGGATTCCCATCTTTCTCCTAATGCTGTTGGGTACAAGGTCTATCTTGGACATCTCCATTGGGTTCACCTGCTATCCCATAAAGTCTAATACCTTGAGTTCTTTTCTTAATCTCCTTTTATTGGTTCTCCTTTTCAATACCCCATTGTTTAAAATGACCTCATTAATCATAATAACTTAGTTTTCCAAGCTTTGAAATTATTGCTGACTCCTTTCTCTTCCTCATCATTTATATTACATATAACAATAGTTTTGTAACAACATCCTTCCCATCTGATCTTCTGAAAGACTTTCAAATGTAGCCCAGTTAACTGTACCTCAGAGGTGTGCTCTGTGCTACAGCCTATAGGCACCATCATTGACCCAGAATAGATGTCTAATAACATTGCTGAATAACTTATTAACTGAATGGGATCAAGATATGAAATACCTACGGGGTAGCATAAAAACTCTAAGCGAATTATCTATTAGTCGGGAAATGTGTTACAACATTTGGGCACATTTATAAGGTATTATAATGTAATAAAAATAATATTTCCAAGTATTTATACAAATTGTCCTTCTTAATGCTAAAATAAAGGGCTTATGGTAGAGTGGAATTGTTAGCACTCCAAAAATATTTTTTTCAATTCTCTTGCACTAAAGAAATAAATGAAAAAAAGAGAAGCTGAATACAAAAATCATAAATTTATTACAAACCCAATAAAGAAAAACTAGGAAAACACTAAATGCAAATATGTTTAACAATGGTTATCTCTGAGTGGTGATTTTTATTTATCCTAAAACTATTCTTAAATTTTTCTATTTTTTTTTCTATAAACTTAATGTACTGGAAAATACTTGCCACCATGTAAAAGACTATGATTAGTAATAAGGCTTGAAGTAAACATGTATAGATTAAGGGGAATTTGGTTCTGGGTAAGATATATTATAACCTACTGCCCCCATTTTGTTTTTCTAAAGTTAAAAATTGTTTCTTAATATTTTCAATATTCTTCACATCCACATGTATTGCTTAGTTTCTTATTTTTTCAGTTTTTACATAGTTGAGTTTATCATCATACTTATTTAGTTTTTCTATAATACCATTTTAACATTATTACTCTCTTGTTAAAAAAATATATACTGTCTGCTTAGCCTAGCAATTCCACTTCTAGGTACATACATAGCAAGAGAACTAAAAATGTGCACAGAAAAAAATTTGTACACAAATGTTCACAGTACTATTACTTATGATTGCCAAAAAGTGGAAATAGTCCAATTGAACATCAGATGATTAACAGATAAATACGATGTGGTGAATACATAGGATGGTATATTATTTGGCAATAAAAAAGAACGAATGAACCTTGAAGACATTATGCTAAGTGAAAGATGCCAGTATTGAAAGACCTTATTATGGTTTGAAAGTAAAATGTCCCTAGGACCTTGTGCTCTGGAGACAACCATGCTCAGAGGTGAGTCCTAGGTGTGTAACCTTGGGGATTATATATTTCCTTTTCCTATCCCCTTGATCCCTCAGCTTCCAGGCTCCTTCTTGGCAGCAAGTGTAAATGGACTATTTATAAGGACTGAAATCTCCAGACCTGTAAGCAAATAAACCTTTTTCCCTCTAGGTGTTGGGCAGCAGGTGTTTAGATCACAGCAGGGAGAATTCTGACTGCAACAGATCCCACATTGTATGATTCAACTTATATTAAATGACCAGAACAGGGAAATCTACAGAGTCAGAAAGTATACTTGTGGTTGCCTATGCTTAAAAGGGTTGAAGGAAAGTTGACTGCTAGTAAGTATAGGTTTACTGTCGCTGGTGATAAAAACTTTCTAAAATTGATTTGTAGTGATGGTGTCACAACTCTAGAAATGCACTGAAAGTCACTGAACTGCATATTTGAACTGTATGGTATATGAATTATTTCTCAATAAAGCTGTTACTAAAATTTTAAAAATATACTATTTCCTTATTACTTTGCTGACAAAATGAGACTTAAAAATCCTCAACTTATCAAAGCCCAGTCTTGAACATCAAACCTACCCTCCACAGCCATACACAACAAACTCTCATTGTCTCTACCCCACTTCTCAACCATAACCTAAAGTTCCACCTTCCCTTTATTTTCATATTTACAAATCTTACACTTACTTCACTGGTCAATAAAAATTTTCTTAACAGTTTCTTCTTTAAGCTCTCATATGCCTTGGACATAATCTTAAAATATTATGTGTGTGTTTTTTGTTTTTTCTTTGTGGTACTGGGGATTGAACCCAGGGGCATTCTACCTCTGAGTTATACCTACAGCCCTATATTATAATTTTTATTTTGAAACAGGATCTCACTAAGTTGCAGAGGGCCTCACTGAGTAGCTGAGACTGGCCACAAACCCAGATCCTCCGGTCTCAGCCTCCCAAGTACTGGGATTACAAGAGTGAGCCATCACATCAGGCTTATTATGTTCTTTTAGAATTAAAAAAGGTTAGAGCTGCAAGACAATACTGAAATCATTTAGTTCAGCTCTCCCTTTGTAGACGCAAAAGCTCCCATCCAATTAGAAAATATGATTTGTTCTGGGAAACAAAAACCCAAGGATTAGAATCCAATATTTAACTCTTAGATTACAGTATTTTAACCAATGTAAAATCCACTATTATTACTGAGTCTTCTTATCTGATGATTAATTGCTCAGCAATTCATCGTGACTCGATTTCTGAAGTAGCACAGTAGAAATGAACTAAAACAAATCCAATAATGATAATTAGACAAATTTATGATGCCAATACCCCACCCTAACAGTGTGACTGCTTCATCCATTTGGATTGTAATCACCTCCAACAGAGGTAGTGCCCATTTTCCCTTAGTTTCTATAAGGCTCTCCTAGCCTACTCTGAAACCTCAGAATCTCTGCTTTCCTTTACAATCTATAAGGCTCCCATAGCCCACCATCAAACCTCGGGATGAAAGCTGAAGAAATAGAAACCAGGTCCAGTTTTAAGGCCTGTAAATAGGGCCACAATGAGGAAACAAGATTAAGAACTGGGTCTGCAAAGTATTTCTCTCCAGTAGTTCAGTGCAAAGCACAGAGATGCAAGGAAGAAGCTGATTCAAAACCCAGGCCAAGTAGTAGCTTTCCAAGTTGCAAGTGGCTCCTCCCTCTCCCCTATCTCTCTCTCTCTCTCTCTCTCTCTCTCTCTCTCTCACACACACACACACACACACACACACACACACACACACACACAAAATGACATATGTACTGATGAAGAGGGATATTGTAGTAAGTGTACCCATTAAATAATGTAAAGTAGGTTAACAACTGGAAGATGAAATCTCATTGCAAGCCAGGAGACTCATTTGGCAGGGAAAGGTGAGACTATCAGGGTTCTCAATGTTAAAAGACAGGGTGAAAAAGAACAGGCCCAGAAAACAGAATCATGCCACCCTCCTGTCAGGACTGCTGTATGTTGGGTCGTGAGCCATGCAAGCCCAGAAGCATCTGCCAAAGGTTGCAGACAGCTGTGCAAGCACACTGTGCCATTTGTTCAGCTGTTGTGAAGTGAGAGA